>SCLG01000001.1:2871083-2902395 GCA_004367875.1 Oikopleura albicans
CTCGATTCGACAAATCGCCAAATTTTTGGTTTAACTTGTAACGTTCAATTTGAGCATGCAAGTTCAGGCATTCTTCTTCTTTAGCACGCAGTTTTTTCTGGGTTAACTGTGTTTGTTTTGACAAAACGCGTTTATCATTATTGTGTTCTTCGTGTGACAACTCAAGTCGCTGCTCGGTATCCCTCAATTTCCCTTGCAGATTCTTGATCTAAAATCACAGTCAAAAATTGAACTCTAGCAAGGAGGGTATTGACCCTCCTTAAACTTAATTTTTGTTTGTCTCTGCGCATGAAAATTTGTATTCTAAATGATGCTCTAGAAGATGGATATACAACTGGTATAGCGTATACCAGTAGGGCACCCGGAGGGTACTACCTCCTTAAAAGAAAAACCGTGAAAAAATATCGAAAATCTATGGCGAACGCTCCGTAGGACTCACTAAATTATTATAATGAGTCACTATAGAGTCTGTAGTATAGACATTCCCGAGACTTCATTTTTTATTTACTTTTTTATTTCTGCAATTTGGCAAAAAAACTAATCGCCCCTAGAGGCACATATTTTGTTTGGCCTTCATAGAGAATATGTGCCTCTTGGGGCGATTAGTTAAAAATCGGTTTTTGCCAAACTACAGAACTCAAAAAGTGGATAAAAATGTAAATAAATCAAGTCTCGGGAATGTCTATACTACAGACTCTATAGTTACTCATTATATGATTTAGTGAGTCCTACAGAGCGTTCGCCATAAATTTCCTAGAAACAATTTTTAATTCAATCGAATTAGCTTTTGATAAAACCCGTCAACTTTGAAGTTGACAACAATTTTCCCATAAAAATAGTCAAGTAATAATAAAATTTTAGAATAGATTATGTCCAAAAAATGGCCAAAATTGTTCGAAAAATGGCCAACATTGTTCGAAAAATAGCCAAAATTGTCCGAAAAATGTCCAAAAAAGGGACGTTTGGGGGACGGACGTTTCGGGTACATTGACTAAATTAAAAAAAAATCTGGACGTTTCGAGTACAATTGGACGTTTCGGGGACGAGGACAGTATTTGGTGTTCCAGATCAGGCCCTCGTGTAGAATATTTTACAAAAGTGCATTTAAATTAATCGTATCAAACGTCCATTATGAGCACTTTTGTGGCACGTTTAGTTTGTACACAAGAGGTCATACGCGTCCTTTAGAATAATTTGCGCATAAAATGGACGCACTGTACGCACACTTTTTTTCTACGTAAAAGCGCCAATAAAAAGAGAAATAACATCACTAATTCTCATACCAAACAAGTAAATGCATAGTACATGGGTGAACTATGAAGTCAGTCAGGCTCAAACGACTGTAAACTCATGTCCGAACATGCCGCTTTCTTCTCATTATCATTTTTTAGAAATACACATCAATGTTTATTACATGACTGATGTTGGAGCATTGAAATAGTGCCCATTATTGTCGCACAAAAGGAATATTAATGAGGAAAATGAGCTTGACCTGATATTTATAATGTGATGTCGTTTGATGACACGGAAAAGGGTTAAAACGTATGAACTTGTATTAACTTTCCCACTCTCATATTATGAGTTATTGACTTGAAATTACAGGACCCCATAATTTTAACCACTAGTGTCCGATTTTGTACGTAAAAAACTTGTATGATAAGGTGACGGTAATACCGTCTTAAAAAAACACATAACAACGCAAGAACAAAAGCAGCGACATAACTGCGCAGGCCGTATCGAAAACAGCAACGGAACTGCGCACTGCAGTGCGCAGGCAAAAAAAGACGGCAACATAACTGCGCAGACTGTGTGTAGGCGCGTTTGCTAAAATGTAAATTTTCGTTCGTTTTGCAAAATCACGACCCAACGAAAGTTTTAATTATCAGGAGCCGGCACAATTGGCTCGCTTTGAGGGCCCAAAAGCCGAGCTGAGCCAAAAACAAAAAAACCACTTATGCCGAGCCCTGATCCGAGCCAACGACTCTATTTGAATCGAATTTTCAACTTCAAGAAGCCTGAGCCCTGACTCTCACCTTATTTTCCATTACGCGTCTTTCGCTCATCCCATGTTTGGCCAAAATCCCCTCGGTTGAATGTGTTCTTCCTCGATGAAGTCTCTCTTTTAACGTTTTTTCTAAAGAAAATAATCAAAAAATCTAAACGTTTTAGTTTTCTCGTCGTTCGAAATGCGAGCAAAAAGTTATTTCATTTTTATAAAAAAAAAAAGTTTGCGGTAAAATTCAAGAAAAATGTGTAAATTCCAAGAAAAAAAAATGCAAATTTACAAATTATCAATAAGCAAGAGCTTTTGTAATAAAATACACTGAACCTTTTAAATTATTTTTATTAAACCCCTCAAATTATTAAAATATTATTTAATAAATATTTGAGTTTATTCATTGTATGAACTGCCTTTGATTTCGTCCTCGAGCAAAAATAATGTTAGATGTATATTCATTTTCAATATTAAAATCGTTTAGAGAATGCTCGAATGTACAGAATTACACAATGAGTTCTATCAAAAAAACCAGCCAACCTATTTTAATTATTATTTTTTTTAATTCGATTGCCTTAGTAAGCGTGTGTAAATTTTGGTTCAATACACCATTTATAAAACTCCTTATTTACCGTTTCCTTATTAACCATTTCCTTATTAACCATTTCAGCGATATATGTAAAATTTCTGTTCTTTTGGAGAACTTGAGAAATCAAAAAAAACAAAAAACGAAACAAAAAAAAAACGAAACAAAAAAAAACGCAAGAACAGAACGGCCATTTAGAACGTTTTTCGGTTCTATTAAAACACGTTCCATTTTGCGTTCTCACATGCTTAGAACAGAACGGAGTGTTCTTTACCATCACACAAAAGTTGGAGAATATCACAAAAAAAAAAGAATTTTTATATTTTCAAAAAATCCACAAGTAATTTTTTAGGACTTCGAACTAGAGATTTAAAAGTTCTGCCTTGCTCCAAACGTGGTAGGCGATATTATAACACCGATAAATAACAATGTTAAACCTTTGACCTTCTACATCACGAGCCTGAAAGATGACAAGGCAACTTTTATAATCTAGAAAACTACTCGGTCGAAAATTCTTGTCGCCAGCTGAGTAGAAATCTGTTTTTTCCGAGACAAATTTAGATTTATGGCGTGTCAAAGCTCAAAATTTGCCCAATTTTGTATCTAGAAATTAATATGCATCGGAGGAAATGCGATTTTTTCCAAATTCTATTAATTGCAAAAGAGAAAATCGACGGAATTCTTCCCCCGATGCATATTAATTGCTAGATACAAAATTGGGCAAATTTTGAGCTTTGACACACCATAGACACATAAATTGTGATCTAGATTATCTAGAATTTTGCAAAACAAAGAAACTCAGCCAATCAAATAGAAGGTTTTTTAGGTGTTTATAAGGTTTCGCCAGTGCTAGCCGCTCAAACAGATCCCTATTTTTTGCAGGATTCAGGATGCAAAACGATGTTGAATGAGATGGTTGTAAGACAACATTTTGACCACGAGTTATATTCTGAAATTTCCTATTTTTGAAACAAATGTTTTACGGGTGACCTAAATCATTTTACCCTAATTATGTCATTGGCAAGTGTTGGCATGTAAAACTCTGTCGTGAAAAATACATTTTGTTTAATTTTTCTTTTGCTTTGAACTCGATTCTCAGGAGAGGGCTCGTTGAGATTATTAAATATCTAGTGATCACATCAAAAACGACGTCGAGTAATTTATTTGATGAAAATAAATTTGTCAGCATATTCCGCCTCAAATTCAAATTAGACGTTTGTGAAGAATAAATTTGACGATCAATAACTGATCCGAGGGGATCAGTCCGGTTTAACATTTCTTGACCATGGGTTTTTTGATCGCCCTATTTGCTAATGACCCAATCATCAGAAAACATATATTGGCTCAATGTACCGTATGAGTTTAAGGACGCGTTTCTCGCTGTTTCGTCGCTGAAATTGCAAAAAAAAATCGACCTTTTTCAATCTACGCAAAAATTTCCAAAAACTTTCGAATTTTTTTTTTTCAAATTTTTTCCCCAACAGCTACAAAATGCAATATTCCGATTTTGGATATTGTTTGTGGTACTCCTTAACCGAAAGTTCGTGGGCAGCTTACTATACACCTACTAAACAGTTATCTTAACACCAACCAAATAACATCATTTAAGATTTTTTATCTTAACATCATTTATCGTAACATCATTTAACTTAACATCATTATCTTAACACAAGCCATCTGGACAAAGTTAGGTTATTTTAACACGTTTTGGACCAAAACTTATCAGGGTTTCCAAATTCGGAAAATTACCCAATTATCTAAACAAAATTCAATTATCTCAACACTTTTTGAGTATTTATGTCTTTAATATAACTGGATAGGTGGTGTAGTATTTTTCAAAAAGCTAGAAACGCGTCCTTAACATCGATTTTGTTTCAATATAATGTTAAGGTTTAGTATTATTATTGTTACTATAAACGAATACTATATCTCTGTAACAAATAATATATTTCAACTATTAAAGTTCTCTCGTAGTGAAGTTCTTAAACCTGCCTTGTTCTTTTAACCCATTGATATGAAACATTTTTTGAACTAATGTGAAAAGAAAATGAACAAAAAATGACAAAAAAAAAACATACCATTGATTCTAGAAGAGCAGTAGTAGAATCGCCTGCTGTTATATTCCATTTTTGAACAAGTTGGGATATAATGATAGTGCTGTTCAAAATTTGAATACGAAAAAATAAAACACTTTATAGTTCTTTTTTGAATGACACAAATGACAACACTGTTTTTATTTCCTTTGATTAACCCGTTCGAGCGTAATTTCTTATTATTATGAGCACGATCAAAGTCTTGACCATATCAGTGTCTGTCACCCCTTAACCAGTTATCGTAACAAGTGCTATCGTTAGACTTTTTTGTCCAGAGTTTATCGTGATTTCCAATTATCTCAAAAAATTATTATTTTAACACTTTTAGGAATTTTTGGTGTTAAAATGACTACACCTCCTATATACGGAACGTAACACCCCTAAACTTAACAAAATACCCGGAACTAAACAAAATTCCCCGAACTTAAAAGTTGATTTTTCATATTTTTTTCCGGTTATATTTGACGCATTGTCTACTAAACTTAACAAATTTCTCAAACTTTACAAAATTCCTGGAACTTAACACCCTTTTCCCCTACCGGTTTGCTAAGTTCCGTAGATAGGTAGTGTGGGTAGTTATCTGAAAAGATGTTATTTTTCGTGCACGTTTGTGAATTTTTTTTTTTGCAGTCACATTTCAACGTCTTATTAACCCCGAAAAATATTCATCACGTTGTTTAATCCCGGCAAGAATTAAGGAGAAACTACTTTCTTAAAAGTATTAAAAAGACTTTAGAAAAAAAATTGACAAGACAAATTGAAGGACTAAATTGTGCATTTAGTGGGCTTAAACCTTTTCAGTCTGAATTATGAGACTAACAACATCAAAATAGCACAAATTAATATAAAGCAATTATTGACCGTTTTGAATGCGTCAACTCCGACAGACTTTAATTGAGACTTCAAGTGAGAAATTTATTAAAGTTACAAATCATTGAATAAACTTAAATTGGAGGGTATATATTTGTTATTCGAAAAATAACAAAAAATGGAAGAAAAACCCTACTGTAACAGCGAATAATATAAAACACCTAAAGAAAATGGGCACAGTGCGGTTCACCGTGAACTTCACGACCGGTATGGTTAACCGTTCTATATATGTCTAGTAGAAAATAGGACGTTAAAATTTTCTTCGTAATCCCTTATACTTGGAGTACTCATTTTATATAGAGCGGGCTCGAAATATGCTAAAAACTCCTTTTTTATTTTCACGTCGCCCGCTGCTGCGCTGATTTAGCAGGAGGAGTGCGGGTAAAGTTCATATGAACCGCCACGCGTGGACCCTTCAAGAGAAGCTTCATCAAATTAAATATTGGACAAAACATTATCAATGTGCCAAACGGCACCTCTGTTCTTGCAAAAGAGACCCAATTTTTGATCCATATACTTTATTATTCTTACTTTCGACCATCGCTGATGGAAGCGTCTTTCTCATTTCGATATTTGTAACAAGTTTTCCACGAAAAAACTATTTCAACACAAGTCATAAATGAATAAAAAATGTCTGAGCGTTGACTGAACACAAAAATGACAAAAACTATTAAAAACCGCAAACTTTGCCTCTGGTTCTATTTCGATTAAGGGGCTTAGTTCTGCCAACAGAACACGTAATCTTCTAAGATAATCGTTTCTGTGCCCAATCTCTGGGCTTTTAGAAGTGGGCATTATTACCTATTGGCCTGCTTAATTCTAACACGTTTTTTTTTTAATTCTGGCGAACCAATTTTTGTAACGAGCGTCAATTATCCCATATATGAATAGTAATAGAAAATCTCCGGGAAATTGACCGGTATGTCAAACGCTGAGTACAAATACAATAGGGGATGTATCTAACCTCAGCGAGCCCAGTTGCCCAGAGAATTTTTTTTTTTTCGTTATCGGCGATAACTTGTCGCCAAATGAGGCTCACTTTTTTACGAAAAAACAAATAAAGGTCGATTGGACTTCAAATACGGGTCTATCGTCAAAAAAGGTTGGGTGTTAAAAAATACGAAACCGACCCTTATTTGGCGACCTCCTGTAGCTTTCAACTATGACCGGTTTGGTTTTCTCTGGGTACTCGTTCATTAGACGTTAATCAGTTTTTACTTTAAAGTTTTAACAGTTTTAATTAGAACCGCCAAGTGGATAAAATTGCTTGGTACAGGTTTAGCCTCATGAAAATCAGCTGAGCATTTCTAGACTAGAGCAATTTTCTTCTTTTTTCTTGCAATGGGGTGCTCCTATTGGCCAATATCATTTTAAAATATGCCGACACGGTATACTAGAAACGCGCAGCCGATTTTCATGAGACTAAACCAGTAGTAGCAGCATATTACCCTCGGTAAAATTGAGCCTTTCTATTTTAAATACACGTGGTATCTAAGTAAGGTTTCCTCAGACACTTATAAAATTTGTCGTTAGTATTTGTCTCATCCAAAAAAGTCCAAAGCTTTTCGAGAACAAAACGACTAAAAGCACTTGGTTTCATTCTTTGCCTATTTAACAGACTTTTATCCCCCGTGATTATTAATTTTCTTGAGTAGTGTCTCATGTTTAAATTATAATTGGTCTCAATTTGGGAAGGAAATTATTACAATGTATAACCGATTAATTAGAGCGAGTACAAGTAAGGACCGTCGTGCAAGGTAAGGACCTTCCTGCCAGAATTATATGTTCAGCACTTGCCATGGCACGTGAGAAACTACTCAGGAAAATTAATAATCACGGGGATAAAAGTATGTTAATAGAAAAAATGAAGCCAAGTGCTTTTTCTGGTTTTGTTCTCGAAGAGCTCGGGACTTTTTTGGATGGGACATCAACGGTATACAGTAGCCTACATACCCTGTATATACCCTTTATTACAAGCAACCCGCGGTGCGACGTTTGCGTGGCTAAAAGACGCTAGCCAATAGGAGGCGCCTATAAAAATCGTGAGCCAATAGGCGTTGCTTGTAATCCACTTACAGACCCTCCGCGCCTACGCCCTCTGAGCGAGCCAAAGCGAGACAATTGTGCCGAGCCCTGTCTGTAACTGCTTATACCCTATACCGTAGCGGCACCGTCTGAATCGGGGCTCTTTTTTTTTGTGCGAAAGGGTAATTCGCCGAAATTTTTCCAATTCTGGCCAATCACAATGCTCAAAAGGGGAAATTTTGACAGATTAACCTTTCGCCACAAAAAAGAGACGAATTCAGACGGTGCCACCGTAGCCTATATACCCTATACTGTTTTGTGTAAAATAACATGCTTCTCGCTTTCTCAAATTTTGTATTCTTTTAGATTAAAAACTAGAAAAGCGAGAAGCGCGTTATTTTACCTCATAGTTATGGCTAATTTTATTGGTGCCTGAGAAAGCCTTATTTAGATGGCATTTGAAGAACGGCTTGGCTAAGTTTTTTGACCCTAAGCCAATTTTGTTGAGCGCCTTAAAAGTCAAGTCAAGCCAAAAAAATTTTCGCGGAAAACTCTTTGCACGTTGTTTTTAATGTTTAAAAGATTTATTACATTTACCCGATTGGGAACGAGAGAATTCTCTACTACATTTGTCTGTCATTGTTTGAGATTGTTGCTTTTTGTGTCTTTTTTGATATTTTAGCGTCTACTTTGCCGTTCAAATGTTATTTCTCTCCTATGACAGGTCTTTTTTATTATATTTGAGGTTCTTCCATGAACCGTAGTCCTCCGTTTTCCAGTTATAGACTATAAATTATAGTTTCACTTTGAACTCAATTCAATCAAATCGTCTAAAGGGAAAATCGCATAACTGGAAAACATTAAAACCGCTGATCGCCGACCTCAGTACATGTTGTCCGGCACCCTGCCCGGGTTAAACCCTTTTTTAATCGATTAATTTTTTTAACAAATAATTAATTGGTATTGACCGAATTGGCCATATGAATACGGCAAACTGACCATACAAATCTAAAGCTGACAGAATCTGGCAAAGCAACATTTTTCTATCATGGTTTTCTACAATAATAACCCCTATAATAGGAGTTTTTCGAGTTACGCAATCCCTATTTTCCAGTTGGAACTGGCCTACTATGCTATCTCAAATATCTACTCGTGCGCTGGCAGGCAAGAGCGAAAAAAACTCTTCTGAGTAAACTTTTCCAGTTGAGTAAACTAAGTTTCTTAAAATTACAAACGCTTANAAACGAAAAAGAAATGTTTTGTGCGCTCTTGCCTGCCAGTGCATGAGTAGATATTTAAGATAGCATAGTAGGCCAGTTCCAACTGACCGCTATTTTCCATTATATTGCCGTCACCTACGCAGTTATAACCATCCGCCTACACAATATTTTTGTATTTTTCGTTATCTTGACTCAATTTAGCCTCATGCTTTCCCAAGATAAAGGTACACCTGGTGTAGAGGATTTTTATTTTTTTTTTTGGTTCGCGAGTGCGCTGAGCGAATATAAGTCACGAAAAAAACGGCTTAGCATCTATATTACCTCACCCTGTATTTTTTTTTGCAAATCGACGGCATTCGGCCGATATTATAATATCATCATCGGTGTTTGAAACGACTAATTAGCATTTTGACCAACTCGCGGATTTTTTTTTCTATTTTTTTGCTATCTTCGGTTGACATTTGGGTGATAAAAAATAAAATCTGCATCTAATTCAGTTGTGTTGAATGTGGTTGTTTAAAGACAAGCGTCTTCTATTCTAGAATAGGGCCAGGTGTCTCTACCTCCGTCTTCATGACGCGATTACATGACGTGACATTGTGCAACAAAAAGCCGCGCGCTGTCCAAAAAAGACAAAAAAAAAAGACTCAAAAAAGAAAATCAACTCTATTTAGAGAACCAAAAGACCTTTAAAATCCTCACTTTAGATGGAGCCATTTTAAAAATCGTGGAGCTAACCGAAGTCAAATTGATTTTGTTGCAGCTTTTTTTTTGCCTTCCCTTTGTCGACCTATAATTGCTCGGATAAAATTAAATTTGTCGTTTATTTTTTGGTGATCTGTTTGTGACGTAAAATTTTTTCTTTGCAAAAGTTAATGATTTCGTTTTTTTATGTTTCGTCTTGTTTCAAGAAAATTGAATGAAAAAAGAATGAAAATAGAACTGATGTGGTTAAAGTTGAAAAAATCAAATAAGGCGACCGTTGGACGTAGTTCAGGACAAGTCCAAAATTAACCCGTTTAAATTAATAAAAGCAAATCTGGATTCAAATCGAGTCTAATAAATAATTGTCCTGTATGTTTCAGATTTAAACAAAACCCATGATGTTTTAGCGCGTCTTAAAATGTTCGACTAATTCCGAGAGCTTTAGTTAATAACTCCCAGGGGGAAGTGCGTGTATATAGACACGCAACTTTTTTTTTCGTTGATTTAAGGCACATGGAGGCCCCGTAGGGCAAAACGGGTGTTCTGACCCCCCCTCAACTTTTCGAGAAAATTCGACTGACGGTGTTTTTTGCGTAGGTTGGAGATTTCAAAAAGCTCTCTAGGGGGCCCTGGTGGCCCAGATCAATTTCTGAATAATCAGATCGACGTAGTTTGACGAGCTCTACAACTGGCCTCTACCAGTTTTTTTGAATTATTGCGAATTATTGTGAATTTTAAGTGCGTGTTTATTTACACGCATTTTCCCCCTACGGGTTCCCAAAAACTCCTTCCCCCTGAGAGTTAACACGGATTATTTTAACACAAAAATTTCTTTTACACAAAAATTTTTTAACACGAATGTTTAACATTTTTGTTCATATCCGTGATCAAAAATAAATAATCTAAGACTTTTTGCGTGAAGAAAAATATTCGTGTTAGAAATTTGTGTGTTGAAAAATTGTGTTAAAAATATTCATGTTAAAAAAGCCGTTTAAAAATAGGCCAGCCTTGGACTGTCGCAGAACCTGCGTGCTTAATACCGTTAGGTACCCAATTTATGCTACTGCAGTTACTTTTATAACCAATATTGGTAAATGTTAAAGGTGAAGAAAGGACGTTTAGTTTTATGATATGATCGGCCGATTTCGCCGAATAAAATAGCAAATTCACGAGCATCGTATGGCATTATGCGTGACCAACGTTTTGCAAAGCGGACAAAATCACGACTCATTGAAAATAGTTGAATTAAACAATTCGGTTCAACTGAATTTTGCCCAAAAATGGCATAAGTCCGTGAACCCGGTAAGCAAAAATCCGATATCCACGGATTATTGTGAATTTGGCATTTGAACTAGAAGAATTATTGATTTAATAATCCGTCACTTTGACCATTAGTATTAACATAAGTATTACAAATTCCCAATAAGCGGTCAACGGGCATAGTTTCAAAGTTATACAAAAAAAATTTAAGAATGCGCACTACTAGTCCGCTATTTTGTGTGAAAGCCTGGCCAAACCGTTCGGCCAATCAACGTCTCCGTTTTTTCCAAATAATTTCTTGGGGGTAAAAAATAGTATTTCGCATCGGTGATAGGCCAAAAGCGCTCAAAAATAGACCAATCGCTGTCGTTGTTTCTCGCAGAGCTGATGAGACGCGCCCACTAAGGGCCGAAAATTTTGTTACCTGAATTTAGGTAACAAAACATTTCTTATTACCCACCAGCGCGCAAGTATTACAGTTGTTACGCCTACAACGCGACAATATGGCCAAAACCTGTAGTTTCACTACCAGCAAAATTTAGGAAGCGTATGACTCATACGGTATGACAATCTTTGATTTTTATAAACAATTTTTTACACAAAAACTTGTTCATCAAAAAACACCAATTTACTCCAGAACAATGCTAGTCGACAGCAGGGTTGTCAAAAATTAATTGGGTGTCAGGTAGGGTGTCCCAAGCTTTTGAGTATGGGAATACCAGAAATGATATGAAAAATCCAGAATATACATTTTGTAGCATTTTTGAAACTATTTTCGAANTTGATCACTGTAACATACTCTATCATCTGGTACAAAAAGAAAATTGATATGGAGACCCTCGAAAAAAGCTTGGGACACCCTAGTGTCAGGGGTGTTTGGGCGGCCAACAACCTAACACCAACGCAAACTGCCAATCTTGCTCTAACTCAACGCTAACCCAACGCAAATTTTGCCCGAATTTACAACCCTGGTTGAAAGTACGCTGAAAAGATTAGAAAGTAAATTTCTACCTGAAAAAAAATTTCAATTTCATTTTTGTGACGGTCAAAAGTTGACGTTTTTTTAAATTCTGCTCTTTAACTCCTAGGGGGCGTGCGTGTATACAGACACGCAATTTGTTTTTTTCGTCGATTTACGGCATATGGAGGCCCCATAGGGCAAAACCGGTATTGCTGACCCCCCTCAACTTTTCGAGAAAATTCGATTGGCGGTGTTTTTTTACGTAGGTTGGAAATTTCAAACAGCTCTCTAGGAGGCCCTGGTGGCCCAAATAAATTTCTGAATAGTCAGATCGACATAGTTTGACGAGCTCTACAACTTGGCTATACCAGTTTTTTAAACTATTGTGAGTTTTTTAAATGCGTGTTTATTTACACACATTTTCCCCCTACGGGTTCCCAAAAACTCATTCCCCCTGAGAGTTAATTTACCTTCAATGATGGAAGTTTGCAGCTTAATTATGTGACTAACAACTGGTCGGATAAACCCGCATGCGGCATATATTTTATCAGATGCACAATCTGCAACTTATTCAGGATATTTCAACACAATTCAACGGAAATCAGCATCGAATCTCAACTAGACGATTATGAGGTTTCCAGACAAAATATCTATGTTGAATTTGGCATTTCATTTGACATATTCGGAATACCATATTTTTCCCAGTCTGAATAAAATAAATTATTGCTTGATCTTCTAGATTTTTGATTCACCCCCATTGAATTGGCAAATTTGTGGCTACTTGCAAAAATTTTAGATTACATCGTCGAAAATCAACATCCTCTGCGACTTTAACCACCTATGGGTTATCCGGCCACTATCACATTACAAAACCCCCTGTGGCAGGATTAACTCTTAGGCGTAGGCAAGATAGCTGGAAAATGTGCAATAAGCATATTCAGGCGTGGAACGTCTGTAACTGAATTACAAGCGCGCCTATTGGCTCATGCTTATTCATAGGCGCCTCCTATTGGCTAGCGTCCTTTAGGCACGCAAACAACTCACCGCGCTGCTTGTAATAAATGTTACGGGTGAGGCGGGGAATTGCGCAATACAGACTGTCCTTACTTCCAATACGGACGTTTTTAGTTCGCAAAAAAACCGTCCGTATTGGGGTTTGCGGACCCGGCTAGTAAGATAGGTTATCTTCCACTAGAGATTCTTCGTTGTAGAGATTTGATTATCAAGGTCTTGAAATGTCAATTTTAATATAATTAACCGCTACGCCGGATAAATATACAAAATGGATATTTAAAACGAATTTGACATTTCAATATTATTATGAGTTAGCACTTTTCTGCCAGTTATTATTGCTTTTCGACTATTAGAGGGGTTTTGAATTGAGATTTCCATTGATTAAATTTCGAAATATAAAATCCGTTATCGCGATCATTTTTTCGCCCAAAAGACCCTTCACTGTAACCCTTATTCTGACGTCAGGTGACGTCATAGAGCAAACTTTTTTGTGAGAGGTTGTTGACGACATAGCGTTGGATATTACTAGACATGTCTGATAACCACCGAAATTACCACTAACGGTGCAGCGGCCTCCAAAAATCACAAAAGTTGACTTTTTTAGTTTTCTTATACCTTTGTGACCAAGAGTCTGAAAATTCTCAAGAAAAGAGTCTGATGATACATACTTTATTATAACGTTGTTAGAATTATGTCTTCAGTCGCATAAAAAATAGTTTTATCATAGCAGACGTCATAAACATACATAAACATCGCATTATTAAAGTATGTGGAAGATAAAGAAACTAATAAAACTACTTATAATACATTTACACATTTCTTTTTGGACATCTTACTGAACAAATAAACGTAATTTTTCTCAACCTATCTCAACAGCACAATCTTGTTAGATAGATTGCCTTTTTACGTAAGACCGAGAGTTCAGTAAGCATGTTCAGTAGAATATCGATTAACTCATGTCCACCGGAGCCCCAACAACTTGATTTTGTAATCAAAAATTTTTCAATTTGGTTCACACTGTTGTCCTGAGCTGTCAATTTCAAATTTAAAAAAAATACAGTTAATAAAAGCTCCAGTAAACATCAGTTAATCAAAGGCCAATTTGCATAATCGTTGTCAGTTTCAGGCGCCCTGTGAAAAAATATGCAGAGGTTGCCACGAAGTCTCACGAGCATCTATATTAAGGACCAGTAATATGCTCTGTTTACAAAAAGAAATTGTATCTACAACACGTTCCATAACACCGAAAAAAGTTTTTTTTGTACCGAAATTAACTAATTCAGCTAATGAATAAATAAGTTCTGCGCTTGCTGGTTTTGATTATGGTTATACAAATAGTAAAACCGTAATAAGTAAACAAAACTTGCTCAGCCGTGACTCCAAAAGATGTTCTGAAAACCAGAATTTTTTTTTGTACTTGGAAGAAAATAATTATCCAAATCAATGGTACTTTAATCGAGCTCGAAATTATATGTGCCTTGTATCGTCCAAAAAGTATTATTTTGAGAGCATTCGGGGAATCAAACTTGTAAACAACAGTACTTACCAGTCCTTAAATTTCTGTTTTACTAATTCAAAATAAACAACAATGTTGCAAGTGAGAAAACAGATATTGAAGCCATTCCATGGAGACCAACTGGACCTAAGTAAAAATTTAGTGTTTTATCTATTTCTGGCTCTTAATTTAGTCAAAATATAGATGATTTTTTTTTGTAATACGTGTACTTATATGTACCAGAACAGGTTTGAAAAATGAATTTCTTGTTAAAATCGGGGTCTTCAAATCGTTTAAAAAAAATCCGCAACTGATTCAGCATCTTTCACTGAGCAAAAAATTCCATAACGACAATTTCCTAACTTAAATTATTAGGTAAAATAACGTTTTGAGATAATTTAGATAATATGTATTTTATGGTATACTAATACTGACAGAATGTTTAAAAATAAAAAAACAAGTCCAAGTTCCGAATGTTCTAGAATTGCAAAATCGAAATTCATGAGAGAAAAAAATATCGAAAAAAGGCTAGCTCATTTTTGGCAATATTATTTGCGTCAAATTATGCCACAATAATAATGTTAATAGCATTAATTCATCTTTTAGATCTTAATTTTATTACTTCATGTACTAACAAGTTCTCAATCACTGAGTATAATTATGTTCCGAAAAAAGTTGAAGTTATTTAAACATTTTTTAAAATGTTGACGAAAAAATTGAAACTAGATTAAAAAGTGATAATTGTCACCCAAATTATGTCTTTTTTGGAATATTGTATACTACCATCATGTACAAATTAGGGATTAAAAACATGTAAACCTGAAGGATTTTTCAAAAATTGTATGAGCATTTTTGAAAGTCGCAATTTTGAAAGCTTTAAATTTCTAGAATTCACTAACCAAATAAACTTAGTCATGCTTTACACTATAATATTAGCTAGCACCTTGAACTCTAGTAAAAACATAAAATTTGTGACAAAAATACACTTTACTGATTTTCAGGTTGAGTTTGTAGACAACATGACGGACCCCTCCTTACGTTCATAAGCGAGCGTTTCAGTTTGATCGGAACAAATTTATCTAGAAAAAATATACGAACAAAGCTTGAAGTGATTGCTTCTTAACTTAATTTACCTCCCTTGAATGAACAAGTTAGTCATAAGGAGGTTTATTTTATAAACCTCCTACATCGGTAAAAATGAATACTCATTCGCGGGTATAAAATAACACCCAAGTGGCTTTATAAACCCTCAGGTGCCTGATAAATAATATGTAATAATGTAAGATCGTCAGTGCGTGGGCGGAATCGGTGAAAAACTTTTGGGGAAAAAAGTGGCCTAATAAGCGCACGAGCGGGCAAAGTCGCCTGTTAAAGGGGGGTCGCATAACCCCTCAAGCAGTGTATATTATACCGTTTATATCATACCTACATTTTGATAAAAAAGGCAGATATAGTTAATTTGAAACAGGAGATTTTTAAATATTTTTCAATTAACCTAAAAACAGTTTTAAGAAAATGGTATAAAATTGAATAAAGTATCGATAATTTTCGGAAACTTATTATTAAGAAAATCGGGATAAGAGATAAAAGAGATGAACGGTCAAGATTCGAGATTTTAATAATATTTCTATACCAGCAAAAGTTAAACAATAGGTTTATTATCAAAGGGATTTCATATGTGACTGTTTTACCTGTAGCGCCGTTTGTCGCTGATTTGACGGTGCTTGAGGTTGACTTGTCGCTGCTAGAGTTTGGTTTTTTGGTGCTTGAGGTTGATTTGTCGGTGCTCGAGGTTGATTTGTCGGTGCCTGAGTTTGGTTTTTTGGTGCTTGAGGTTGATTTGTCTGTGCTTGAGGTTGATTTGTCGGTGCTTGAGCTTGGTTTTTTGGTGGTTGAGGTTGATTTGTCGGTGCTTGAGTTTGGTTTTTTGGTGGTTAAGTTTGGGTTGTCGGTGCTTAAGTTTGGTTTTTTGGTGGTTGAGTTTAGGTTGTCGGTGCTTGAGGTTGAATTGTCGGTGCTTGAGGTTTGCTCCTTTCGACATGATTTACAAATAATTTATTTTTTTGTCTATAATAACATAGAGTTTTCACAAATATTGCTTTATTTATATAAAGCCCCCTACGCAGTTCTCCGGCCGACATTTTTGTCGAAAACAGATTTTTTCGAAAACCGCCAGATAATAGCACGAGTGGGGAATTGTGCAATATAGATTGGGACAAAAGTATCGACCTTATTATTTCAACTTTAAATAAATTCAAAATGAATTCAGAGCACAAAAATAACAAATATAAACAATCTCATTTTAAGGGTATTTAATTGGTGAACTATATATCAGACTATCAGACGAAAAATGTGAGTTCGCCAAATACGGGTCGGTTGTTCAGAACACAAAAACGACCCTTATTTGGCGACCCCTGTACTTTGTTTTTAACTCAAACGCAAATGATATGGCCCATATCATCAAGTGGCCGGTCAATATTTGATTCCTTTACATAGCGCCCGAAAAAATGCAAGTCCCAGACAAGAAGGAAAATCACCGGATAAACACATTCGTGGGTATAAACTAAAAGTACAATTGGCCTGGTAAACCCTCAGTGCGTGGGCGTGATAGGCGAAAAAGTGGCCTGATAAGCGCACGAATGGTCAAAGTGGCTTAATAAGGGCCCTAATAAGCAGTGTATTAGGTTAGCCAATTGGACGCCCAGACTTTTCATGCGTATCACTCCAAATCGACAAATAACGTGAGTCTTTGCACAACTCTGAGAAAAAACACATGGTGCACATATGAGCTTCGAATTCATTGACCTATGTCACATAATATAATGGTATCTCTTGTTCTATGTATTTCATTTTAGACATAATATCGTCCTGATTTTAAAACGCGAAAAAACATTTTTAGCGGAAATGCATATTTCTCCTGTAAAAATTTGTCCTTCAGAAAAAATGTCAAAGGCTGAGTAATACAAAAAAAAATTTAAAAGAAGGAAATCGCCTTTCGGTGATTTGCATTTCGGTGATAGACCGAACGCGCTCAAAAAAGGACCAATGACAGGCCACATAGGACTCAGACGCGCTGTCAAACAACGTTACCAAAAATGGTAACATTATTTATTTTTTTCGCGTTTGAAAATCACTGCGATAATTCGTAAAAAATTGTATACCAACAAAATCGTTTATTGCAAAGCATGTGCCTTAGAAAGTGCAAATCCCGCCAAAATGAGAATTGCAAAATAAACCCTCCTACCGCGCATCGTTCGAATTTATAAGCACCCTCAACGACCAATGCGGCCGTTTTATAGCAATTCAATTAAAATTTCATGAACAGTACAATATACGCGTAATTCACAAAATTAATGTTAGGTAATCCGTAGCACAAAGAGGACGCCATTTGTGGATCATCTTTTTGTGCATTTAACGAAAAAAATATGTCGTTTGTTAGTTTCTGTTAGTAGTTGTCATGGGGTGTTTGCCAGTTTACAATTATGATGAATAGTTGGTCGGCGACCGAACAGCTTACCGAGTCTCGGGTGAACTGGACTAAGATTGTGTATTTGAAATACTCATAAACCAGTGTTGGAAATGGTGAACTTTTTCCAACGCTCCCAACACGTCGGGAAGAAAAATTTCACCAACTCCAAACGTTCCCAACACGTTGGTTGGGCGTTCGCTAACGCGCCCCAACGCTTCCACCACTTCTCATACACATTTCAGAATTAGATTTGGGTAGATTCAACGCTGGGAATGTTTAACTACAAATTGTATTATACAGTTGGTGTGGTAACGAAGTGACAGTCGGGGAACAAGGTGACACTTTTTGGAGTTTTTTGGGCAAAAGTGACGGAACGAAGTGACAGTTATGAAACGAAAAATGATCGTATTTATGTTACTCATAGTATCAAGATGTATATGATTGAAAAAAGTGGAATCCGAATAGCACGTTAAGTTTGTAAACAACACGACGGACCCCTCCTTAAAAAACTTGTGGTAGTTTCGGATTTCATTTATTTCGCCAAAAATGAAGAAAATATCAAAAAGTCTGCGAAATAATCTGATATGCTACGCATAATCCGGCATAATTGCGTTCATGAAAGGTGCTGGGTAACTGCGTAGGGTAGATGATAATGTGAAATTTTCAATGTGTTTATTTATTTTGTTCACGGATGGGTAGGTCGCATTGTTTACAAACAACTGAACCAATCGATAAAACAAACAAAAGTGTTACTAAAATATATTTTTCTGGTTTTCAGCTTTTATTAGTAAACAAATCAACCTACCCATCCTTAAAACATTTCGAATCATTATTTCGCAAAAGTACCCTTATTCAGCAGTCAGATTATTATCAATGGTAATCGCGTAATAATGTGAAAGAACGCAATAGGTGAACCAAGTCAAGCGACATTTGGACCCTTATTCGGAGCAAATGTCGTTTCGTGGAAGTTCCACCATTATAGAACATTGCATCTAAAGGATGGTTTTGGAGGTGAGTGGGCCGATTATAATGAGACCACATTTGGCTCCCTAGATATCGCCGTTTAGAAAATCTCTTTTTGGTTAACATAGAAAACAGAGATTTAGTTAACGTCGGACAACTCACGCTTGTAATTAGGATGGGTGCACGCCGTTTCTGCCCCTTTATCTTTTACGACTCATTTGGTATTATGTAATAAGCAGGAGGGTCTGTAACTGAATTACAAGCAACGCCTATTGGCTTATGATTTTTTATAGGCGCCTCCTATTGGCTAGCGTCCTTAAGCCACGCAAATGACTCACCGCGTTGCTTGTAATTATACAAACATAAAACACTAAAAACCGATGATATTTTTTTTATCGAAGTTCAACATAAAATACTATTTGGCTCCAAACACAATAAAAGAGTAAACATTTGTTTTAACTGTCAGGCGCTACGAAATAACAATCATGAACACTTTATATACCCTATATAATATACCCTATATAGACTTTAAATCTGCCAATATATTGGATTTTTGTCAAGATATGGACAATATGTCAAGATAAGGGAGCAGCGACGGTGCAACCACCTTTGTGAATGGTCAAAAACAGTTTTAGAATTATTTTTCGGATTTAAAACGATGACATTTAATGTGGAAAACAATTTAGTGTTCATTTTGTTATAATAACAAACGAATTTCGTAAAAATTTTTTTTGTAAAAAAATGTTAACAAAGTTTAAAAAATACAAATGGATGTTGGCAAAATTAATTTATCAAAAAATAATATAGGCGGAAAATATTTTGAAGGACCAAAGAAAAAAATCACAGTCACGGGAAAACTGCGTTACCCCTCAAACATATCACAATCGACATGGTTATCAAATATGATCATTAAAGAGACTTCTATCTATGGCCGACCGCTAGCCACCTCAGTCGCCGCCAATCGGTCACCCTAATTAACTTTTCCAAACCAACCAAAAAAAAAACGAAATTCAATTTCCCATCGTCTTATGCAAAATGGGTCTGAAAAATCGGGTCGCGCGTCATTTCGACAAGATTCAATATTCGCGGTTTTTGGGCCCGAGCTTCAAATTTTAAAGGGCCCATGTCCAACTGCACATCATAAAAGACATAGACACAGAAAAAAAAACTCTAATCACTTTTTTCTTTTGATTTTTTTTTTTGCTCTTGTTCAACAGTTGGAGTGATTTAATATGCTCCGCTATATTTTAAAGGATGAACCGGGCCCGACCAAAATGAGCCCATTAGTGACAAATCGTAATGTCGTGAGGCATAACCAACATATTTTAACAATTTAATTTCAATTTAACTAGCGCCTTAGAAAGCCAAAAGAAATTGCATAAATTCTAANCGAAATCACAATCACGAAATCACAATCACGAAATCACAATCACGAAATCACAATCACGAAATCACAATCACGAAATCACAATCACTAAATAACAGTCAGAAAATAACAATCACGAAATTACAATCACAAAATCACAATCGCAAAATCACAAGGACGGAATAAGAATCAAGAAATCAGAAATACGAAATCACAATCATGAATTCAAAATCACGAAACAACAGTCACGAAATAAGAATCACGAAATTACAATCAGGAAGTCACAATCACAAAGTCACAATCACAAACTAACCGTTACGAAATAACAATCCCAAAATAACTGTAACGAAATCACAACTGACATCACGAAAAAACAGTCACGAAATAACAGATACAAAATCAGTATAAAAAAATCACCATCACGCAATAACAGTTACGAAATCAAAATCATGAAATCACAACTGACTTCACGAAATAAGCAGTAACAGACAGCAGCGTCTGTCCTGCGGCGCGGAGCGTCTGTAACTGAATTACAAGCGCGCCTATTGGCTCATGCTTTTTATAGGCGCATCCTATTGACTAGCGTCCTTTAGCCACGCACACAACTTACCGCGCTGCTTGTAATCATAGTTACACAATGACAATCACGAAGTCACAATCACGAAATAAAAATCACAGGCATGACATTACACTGACTTAGTTAACAGTCTGCTGGTGACAACTTTTCCGCCTACGCCCTACCCACGTAAGTTAACACTTTTTTCCAAAAGTTTTGTTAACTTACGTAGGTTAGTGGTGTATCTGTATTTTCCGGAAATTTCACTCTATTTTTAGACACATCTATACCCGGCAAACACAATATAAGTTATTCAGCTGAGGTTAACGTTGTTATAACGAAGGATGAATGCGGTAATTGAATCCTTAACCACTGTGGTCAGGGGTGAATGCCGTGTGACATAAGACAACTACGTGTGTCGCCTCTAATCATATTCAATACTAATGTCGAAATCATTAGTCATAAAAAGTTTGACAAACAAATCTGTTTCTCAAATTGATGGGACGTCAGAAAAGCTCTGCTAGAAAATTGTGCCTTATGCGAGCAGCTTAACCCCCAAACCCGTTCTCTAAACACATCCCCAAACATGAATTGTGAACTTGTCATTATTTTTTTTTCTCAGAGATTTAGTAGATAACCTACGGTCATTTTTTAGTTGGTATATTTTGTTATTTTACATTAGTTTAGAAAAAAAATGTCCCAAAAATAATGGACCATCCATAAGTCAAAATTAGTCCATGTTAACTCCCTGGGGCAACCAAAATAAGAACACCTGTAGGGCCAATTTGGGGACTAAAGCGCACCAGAAGGCATAAAGATTTACATGTATTACATGTATCTTAAAATTTGAACAAACAGGTTTGAAGAGCCTTGTTATGGGTTCATAAACTTTTTTACTGTCACATTTTTCTCGGGAGTCTACAAGAATATCTCCAAAGTCTATAGGAAGGATATGTTTTACAGGGCAGCCTGAAAAGGTCGATAATAGCTTAAAAGGTCGAAGCACTGATTTCAGCTGAAATGGTCAAAAGCAATTTCAGGTTTCGCCCATTTCAGACTTTCGAAGTTTTTCGGTTTCGACCCCTTTGAGGTTTTCGACCTTTTAAACCATTTTCGACCTTTACTATATTCGACCTTTTCAGGTTGCCCCTGTTTTACCGGTTGGCAACACCGTCAATGTTATTTTCTCGAAAAGTTGAGGAAGTCAGCAATATCCGTTTTACCCTACGGGGCCATCTTTATGCCTTAAATCGTCCTAAAAAGGCTTTGGAGACTAAAAGGCACCATGTTGCCCCTGGGAGTTAATTAATTTTCGATTAAGTCCGGTTTTCGGTCCATATAGGGCGGTTAGTCCAAATTTAGACTAATGAACTCTTAGGAGTTCATGTACCGATTTTCGTATTTCAAATACCGCATTTGCCTTCCGATTGGTCAAAATCGCACTTATCCAAAATTAGCATTCGTTAGCGATTGTGAGATTACTTGACTAATTAGCGACGGCGTGTTTTTTTTAATCAGGTCGACTTTCGACGGTGAAAATAACGAACGAGGTGGGGGGCTTTCTCATTTGCTTTACAAGGCTACATATCACCACAGAAAACTCGTGTTATTAATTTAATCGTCCGTATCAGAAAACAACATCTTTGTTACATCATCTCGACGTTTAGAAGACTCGGTCGCGCAATTTACCGCCCGCCGGCCATGATATTAAATCGGACTATTTTTAAAAAGTCTAGCAGTCGAATAAACCACCAATTCGACATGGTAGTAGATTTTTCACATTACGCTCCTTTTTGTGTAAACTATGAAGCACACAGCGATCTTATGCAAAGAAATATTTACGCAAAAACAGTAATTATTCTAGAAACCCTAAACCTTCAAACACATATTGCGGAAGATTGTCCGCATTAGCATATGAAACGGGGTTTTCTTGATGTTTTATTTTATTTAATGTAACGGCAGTGAAAACCAAAATAGAATAATCGATAACAAAGTCGGAGAGCAAATAAAAATGAAAAAAATTATTCCCGTTATGAATATTAACTAATAAGTCAGTTATTGGAGCTAGGAAACCTCAAAAAAGAGGTTTTTTGCAATTAATAGTTTTCATGCACATTTTTTTTCTGCCTGATAACTGCGCACGGCGTAGGCGGAATAGGGGGAAAATATGAAAAAACTGCCTGATAACAGGACGAGCGGAGAATTGCGCAATACAAAATTGTCATTATCCAATGAGAGCCCTGCCTGATAGTAGGACAAGCGGGAAAACCCGCCTGATAACTGAGCACCTGACAACACCGCACCCGGTGTATGTATTTTCGAAAATATACACTAGAAGGTTTGAAAAAAGGCGCCGTCGCTACAAAATATTCCTAAAAGCTCTTAATGGTCTGTTTGGCATTTAGAAAGCGGTGCCAAATTTACATCATCCGGTTTTGGCACGGATTCTAAATCTCTAAATGATGTTGTCAATTTTTTTTTTCTAAAAGTCTCATCCGTTAGTGTGAGTCGGTCGCTAATTAAATTTGGTCAATTCTTGTCTGCCATAATTAATGCAATTATGGCGGTGCATTGAGGTGACAATGTTCAAAAATCTTTGCGTTTTTAAGGTTTTAAGGTAATATTACGTTCGAGCGTGTAAAGTTCAACCCCTCAATCATGTTTTCGCTTCCGTTTTCTTGGTGCGGGAATTAAAATTGGCTCAGCACCAGAAACCGCCTGCGATTTTTTTTTTGGCCCATCGTAACAAAATGACAAAAAAAAAATGTGGCTTCCGGTTCGAACCTATTATAATCGCAAAAACCTAACTCAGTCTAATATGCCTATTAACCAGGTTAATTAACCTGGTTCGCTATTTTAACTAGTTTTAATGATGAATATGGGGTCGATCTTTTTTTTCGTTATTCTGTTAAATGTAAATGAAACATCACAATAACGACGATTCCTTTTTATAATTATTATTTTCTGTCTTTAATGGGAATTGAAATTTGTCTAGCAATTGCTGCAATATGGATAATAAAGCTGACAGCTTCGGAAGCTGAAAGCGACCCCGCCCACGCAAAAATGAAGGAAGGTTACATAACCGGTTCGTTTTCAGCTTATTAACATACTATGGACCACCCCCTCTTAAGTGCCGCCCTCTTAAGTGTCACCCTCATTAAGTGCCGCGTTTTTTCGATTTGAAAAAAGCCCTCCTGTGAGCCACTTTTTTAAAATTAAATTTTCTTGAACATTATATTGTAAAGTATTGCTTTATTTTGTAGCTTGAAAACGGAATAATTCCGGCTAATTTTTGGGCAAAATACAAAAAAACATTGGGGGAAAAAATGTCTTATGGACCATAACTTATTAATTTTGGTTTCTACCATAACTTATGGTCAATAAGTTATGGTAGAATCCCACTTTCGGAGAAAGTTCGAAAATGTTTTTTTAAGAATTATAATTTTAGTGGAAATTCGAATGAGCCTTTCAAAAAGATGCTCTGAATTTACCCAGATTTTGATATAAATGTAATCAAGGTATTCAAGGTAAAAAATAAATAAATTTGAGCAAAATATATTGTTTTTTATGAAAAAATGGCCCATGGAGGGAAAACACCTCTTAAATTTGGGGTTTTTTGGAACACTGGTCCCACCCCCTCCTTAAGTGCCGCATTTTTAGTTTTAACACTTAAGAGGGGGAGGGCTGTCAAAGAAAATTATTACCGTACAACTGCTGATAAAATTGGCAAAAATCATCAAAGCAAAGAACATGACAAATGATTTAGTCTAATAACTGTTAACCTGAATTTTCAGCTTTGATTTATCAACTTCGTTTTTTTTTTGTCGTTTTAAAGTACTTTAAAGTCGTGTAAGAAAATTGCAAGGGTGACATAATACCCACCACTTTGGACACGATAACTGTCTTTTTGCTTGCTGACCTGGACATTATCATATATAAAAAAACGGTAATCCTCTGAGTCCTCATGATCGAAGCAAAATCAAATTCAAGACGAATTGGGTTAGTCCGTTTTTTTTGACGGTTCCTATGGATAATGTCACAGTTAAGCAATTACAAGCCGACACATGTGGCGCAAAATGGAAAGAGGAAATGCCTCCTACGGTGCCGGGTTAACAGCGGATTATCCATATCAAAACACAGATTAGACATAAACAAACTAGTGATGCAAGGCGGATGCACGTGGCCGTAAGAAACACACTTTGACGTAACGTCTATGTTTTTTCACGCACAAAAAACGTACACCGTTTTTGTTGTCAATATTTTGTAACCGCAAGCTGAAGACAACTTTCTAACGGTTCGACAAATTTTGAAGAAGTTTCTCACTAGGGTGTCGGCGGTTAAAATCGAGTGTCTTCAAATCAGTTTCAATGCTTTCGTAACTGGTCTGCCACCGTGCGAACAATTTCATTAAGACAAATTCTTAAATTAATTCTTAAGGGTTAAAATTAGGGTTGCAAAAAACACAGAAACGCCGTTGCCGTGGGGGCAGTTTCATTTTTTTGCGTTGGGGTAGGGTTGAGATTGCCTTAACAGTCATGCACATATTTGGTAGATAGCTACCCATTTTCAATTTATTTCTTAATAAAAAGAGAACGGCTTTTGACAATAAAAAACGGACAACGGATTTGAAATCAAAAAAAAAATTACGTTTTTATATGGGAGAAAATTATTTTTTTTAGAAAATTGTTTTTACGTTTGGGTCCGTGGTGAACGAGGGTTAAAGTTGAAAATCACCCCAGTAATAGAAGAAGAACAGGGCTTCAAAATAAAATAAAAATCAAAAAAATCCGTTGATTGTTCGGTGCGCTAGAGCAAATTGGGTAGCTAGCTACCCCAGATGCGCTTTCTTATACGGTATTACCGTCATTTTGGACACTTTCGTATAATATCTGGCAAATGCACAATCAAATTGTCTGAAACTACGGTTAACCCAATAACAGGACTGTTGTGTTCTTGTGACCAAAATGTTTTGTTTTTTTTCACTGAATCACTACTGCCTCCAGTGGCGATGACGCAATAGATTTCGTCGAGCTCTTTTTTTTTTGTTCACTTCAGCGGACTTTTGCGCCCGTTTTGACTTGAGCCAAATTAGTGCACGTGTGAATTTTAAATTGAAATAAATGCAAAAGTGACTCAACCGGCGCATAATCAACTTTGAATTTTTGCCACTACTTTTTTCTCTTTTCTTGTTTTTTTTTTTGCCTTTTTTGGTGTTAAACGGAAAGATTGGGGACCGCAAGACTCCCACGATGGGCAGCCAATTGGATTATTCATGCGATTCCGGAATGCGATGATGTCATCGAGTGGAACCTGCCAGGCTCAATTCATCATTTACAAAATTTTTGGTAAATACCACAAATTGTGAAAAATCAAAAAAAAAAAATACTAAAAATTCAAAAATACGAATTTCAATAAACCACTTGGTCACTCATCTTCCGAGTAGTTATCTTGCCAAAATATAATATTTCGTTTCGTATTCGTGACATTTTAAGGCTTAGGGAGCGTAGGGAGCGTAGGGAGCGTTTTTCGTCATTGTAGCGCCTACGTTTTTGCCCAAGTTCCCGACGTTGTCACAAACGTGTGTCACAAAAAAAATGACTTCTTGATACCGTACGAGGTATAATAAGGCGTTTCTCGCTTTTATACTTTTTAAGACTATTAAAACATAAAATTTGAGAAAGCGAGAAACACGTTATTTTACGCCATTATGGCTGTCCAAACCAGGGCTCGGCAACAGCCAGCTGGCCTTCCCAGCTCGACAGCTGGCTGGGCAGTTCGACAGGACGTTTTTATTTTAGATCCCGAGAGGTCAGCACAGGACAGTTCGTTTTAATTTTTGAGCTCGAGAGGCCAGCACAGGACAGCTTGTTTTTAATTTTGAGCTCGAGAGGACAGTTCAGCACAGCTCGTTTTTATTTTGAATTATGCCGAGCCCTGGTCCAAACCAAATTTCAACTTCTTTGCCGTTTTCGCTGACATACTCCGTTTTTCACAAAAATTAGGTCCTAACCTCTTTTGGGTTGTAGATTCCGATTTTGAAGTCTATTTGTGTACGGCGGTACTCTAACTGGAAGTTATCAAAAAACAGAAATCGTAAAAAATGGGATGGAACGTTATTATGTTTTTTTCACATATAAAACCTTTCTGATTACGTCAAAATACATTTTTTACAAAAATACGATTTTTTTCACGGCGACTTTAGATTTTCGTTTTGGACAGCCTAGTATGGCCCATACTGTGATAGGGGATGATGTCACGATATGGCGAATAACTGTTTTACGGCAACTTTGAATACACCCTAGTTGGCCCCTTCTTTCAAAAGGTTTTATTTTTGATAATTTTCACCTTGACCTTCAAATCACGCGGATTCCTGAAAACGTCGCCCAAAACCGGAAAGTTTCTAAGATCATATGCGATTCTGGATCGTCGGCGATTGCCAAGAGCAGAACCGCCGGTTAAAAAGGTTACCGTGCCGTATTCGATAACAATTGATTAGAATGCGTTGAAAGTAAAAATTGAAAAGGGGAAAGTCCAAGTCAAACCAAAATCGACCGTTTATCAATTTAAAGATAAGAAGGGGACAGTGAGGGAAAAAANTTTTAGATCAAAACCGGACCGCGTTTTAGACCAGTTCAAATAATTGAAACCAAAACTGAAATGCCGTTTCTTCGACGCTGTAACACGATTGGGGCACACGTAGAAGGCGGTTCGTTGACCAGACACAGACTTCAGACAGAAAAATCTAAAAACACATAGCCTATGTGACATAGGTCTGATTGGTAGATATGGTAGAAGTGGGCAAATCGAAAATTTTTCGAGAAAAACTGGTACAGCCAAGTTGTAGAGCTCGTCAAACTACGTCGATCTGACTATTCAGAACGTGATTTGGACAACCGGGGCCCCCTAGAGAGCTGTTTTAAATGTGTGTGATGCTGAAATTGATTATAAAACTTGAAAATTTATATTTTTGAAAATTTCGACCCAATAACGAAAAAATGAAGAGAATGAGCATACTCTCGAAAACTCCTTGACCACCCGTGGACACATTTTGGTCGATTTGACCACATAAACTCAAATTCACAAATGTTAAGCCGAGCGACGAAAGGGGTTCAATTTCGATAGGTTAGCAAGCGGTTGACTTGTTAAGAGTTTTGGAAAAAAAAACATGTCAGAAAAAAATGCATGTGAAATCGCAAATAACCTCTTTGTTGAGGTTTCCTAGGTTCAATCAATGACTAATTACTCTTGATAACCGAGATAAAATTGTATATTGTGTTTTCTCTCCAACTTTTAAATCGATTATTCTTCGTGGATCTAACTGGTACTTGATTTATTGAAGACGAACAACTCAAAAATTGCGTTTTTGTACATAAGGTCGGACAAACATCCGGGGGTCTTGTTTGGGGTCCATTGTTGGGTAAATTTTTTTACAGTTAACATTATTAAACGACTACATATTGAGCCGTTTAAGCATTAACCGGCCACTTTTGGACCAAACTTTTTTAAGAAATAACATTATTTAACGACTATGCATGGAGCCGTTAACCGGCCAAAAACCCGTTAACCGGTCAATATTTGAATTTTTACTGGCCAGTTAACGTCGCATCTTGTGTAGTTGATGTGCGGAACTTTCAAAAGTATACTAGGTAAAATTAAAAAAAAAATATTGACCAAAATTTTTATGTTGCAATTTCTACTGTAAGTTTTTTTTTAATTGCGTTCGTAATACGTTTCAAAAGTGGTAAAAATAGCACTTTCGAAGAAACATTGTCTCATTATGTATTTGTATTTTTGTTGCGTCA
Source organism: Oikopleura albicans (assembly GCA_004367875.1). NCBI lineage: Eukaryota > Metazoa > Chordata > Appendicularia > Copelata > Oikopleuridae > Oikopleura > Oikopleura albicans. Next base: position 2,899,465 of record SCLG01000001.1, read on the forward strand.
GTTTTGAAGGGTAGTTTAGATAACCAATCCGTGGCCTCGGTTCAAGATGTTTAAAATGGGGAAATGTCAATTTTAACGTCATTGGACTTTTATTGTTCCCTTGTGCTTATTCCTCAAGTCGCTTCGGTTCTCTTTTTTTTTATTCTAATCGAATACCGAAGGACAGAAACGAAAAACACACAAAGCAATCCAATTTCAAACTAAAAATGTCACACGCCTCTGATTTTCTTTTATACTTCTCAATCACTAACAGAGTCCACCAGTTTCAGATTAGATACGTCATTATACTAACAAATACTATTCAGGCAAGGCACAAACTGATTTGGCCGAATACAGATAAAGACAAAACCTGAGTAAGGCGCAACTTGAAAAGAGTCTTATTTTCGGTAAACAAACTTAGCTAAGACCTATTCCACAACACTGGGTCAGACGGGGAGCGCTTCAATTGGTACGCGCGATCTGGAGCTCTTTTGGTACTAAAGCTTCTTTTGGTAACAATGCTTCTTTTGGTACTAAAGCTTCTTTTGGTAACAATGCTGCTTTTGTAGTAAAGCTCGTTTGGTACCAAAACTTCTTTTGTTAACAATGCTTTTTTTGGTACTGAAGCTTCTTTTGGTACACGCGATCTTTTGGTACTGAAGCTTCTTTTTTGGTACCAAAACTTCTTTATGTAACAATGCTTCTTTTGGTACTAAAGCTCGTTGGGTACCAAAACTTCTTTTGTTAACAATGCTTCTTTTCGTACTGAAGCTTCTTTTGGTAACAATGCTTATTTTGATGCTGAAGCTTCTTGTGGTACCAAAAACTTCTTTTGGTAACAATGCTTTTTTTGGTACTGAAGCTCTTTTGGTACTGCAGCTTCTTTTTGTAGCAATGCTTCTTTTCAGTACCAAATGAAGCTTCAGTACCAAAAGAAGTTTTAGTACCAAAAGAAACATTGTTAACAAAAGAAGCATTGGTACCAAAACAGGTTTTAGTACCAAAAGAAGCATTGTTACCAAAAGAAGTTTTGGTACCAACAAAAAAAAGCTTCAGTACCAAAAGATCGCGCGTACCAATTGAAGCGCTCCCGGTCAAACGACGAGAAAGTGGCTTGAATTCGCCCACGAAAATTAAAAATTTACGGAAACATATTAATGAGGTTAGAAATGTTTGTTTTGTGACTATAAAATCAAAATTTTATGCACGAACCCTTTCCAATTTTGTTGTCACTTTGTAAGGGAAACAAAAACGTCCGTGGAAATAATTTATGAATAAATAACTAAGTACCGAAATAATCAATTCAATAGCAGTATATAAGCGGATACATATTATTGATATATATCCACGAAAACAGAGCAGTAAAAAGTACAGGGATACCGAATCATTCTATAATCAATCTTTTTAAACTAATTTTTCATCATATTTCATTTTTAACAGTCATGCGCATATTGGGTAGCTAGCTACCCATCTTCACTCTATTTCTTAATAAAAAGAGAACGGCTTGTGATAATAAAAAACAGACAACGGATTTGAAATCAAAAAAAAAATTACGTTTTTATATAATATAAACAATTTGTAGAAAAATATTATTGTTTTAGAAAATTGTTTTCACGTTTGGGTCCGTGGAGGACGAGGGTTTAGGTTGAAAATTACCCCAGTAATAGAAGAAGAACAGGGTTTCCAAATGAAATAATAATCGAAAATATCCGTTGATTGTTTGGCGCGGTAGAGCAAATTGGGTAGCTAACTACCCCAGATGCGCATGACTGTTATAGTACACTCGATGTGCATGACTGTTAATACTTGAGAGGAAGATTTGACAAACTTCTTATTAATTGATGCAAAAAATTTGTTTTTGAGACTCGGAATTGATCAATAGTATTTGGTTAACGTGAGCCCAGACAAGTTTGAGTACAGTGTAGCGACTTATGTAAGTCTGCCAGAGTGGTACGTCAAAACCACCGTAGGCTGGCGTTTAACTGAGTTGATCGAGTATTTTTTATTTCAAGCGCGTTCCAATAGTAGGACAGTTACGTCTCCTCTAGAACCGGTTCAATTCGCAACAGTGGTCTAACTCGCGAACCGGTTCAAGTTAAACCCTTAAACTCGCAACAGTGGTCTAACTCGCGAACCGGTTCAAGTTAAACCCTCAAACTCGCAACAGTGGTCTAACTCGCGAACCGGTTCAAGTTAAACCCTTAAACTCGCAACAGTGGTCTAACTCGCCACAGCGGTCTAACACGATCTACATAATCCATCCCGTATTAAAAAAGCTTCGCCGTAGTTTTAACACCCAATGATAAGTTGATTATGGTATAGTAGCAATTTCCTTGCAATCAACGGAAACTACAATACATTTATTATGCCACTTTCAAACAACGTTGATTCTCTTGCTGCTATGCCATAATGAATTGTTTAAGGAGCTGAACATATGATTAGTTTATAACATGATAACATTTGAGCGGACTGGAAAAACGGAAAATTGTTTTTTGCTAAACTATATGGAGACCCCTTTGAAGTTTGCCATGAAGTTAACACTGGTTTTGTTATATGTATCTCAAATTATACCTGGTTTGACCTCACAAATGATTAAGTCTGATATTGCCAGTGATAAAGATGGTTATTCAAAACTGCGTAGCAGTGCACTGCAGCAATGGTATAAAGAAATGGTGATCTTACAACTTGAACGAAACATGCAAACACTAAAGAGTCTTACTTCTGAGCACTAGTTGGGACGAGCAAAACGCAAAAAACGAACTATTATTAATTTTAATATTATATTCTTGTGAAGCTTCTCTTTATTGAATTCAGATGATTAAATCTTTATTTCCAGATATTTCGCCAGTTCTGGCATTCTCAATGGTTTTTGGCGACTAAATATACAGTGCAACATTTTCAAAACAAAACACTCAAATTCTAGAATATTTAATATTTGTTAATAAATAGTAT
>SCLG01000001.1:2918585-2930919 GCA_004367875.1 Oikopleura albicans
ATTAAAGGCCTGTTTGGTGATTATCACATACACTCCCTGCGCTGTTATCTTGTCACCCGTTATCTTGCGATTTGCCCGTTTGCTCTGTTATCTTTCCGATTAATCTGAGGCCCGTACGCGAGCAATCTTTATCTTTACATCTGTGAACTACTACGTTCAGGTCAAATGAAACCAAAATGGAAAATGAAATAATTTCGAATGCTTATTTTGTAACCGTTCTATTTTTAAGTGGTAGTACCAAAATATCAAAAACTATTTTTGGGATTGTTTTATATTATAAAGAGGGTGAAAAGTAAATTTTGCAATTATAATATCTTTAAATTAAAATGCTGACCAAAAATCTTTATGCATTAATTTCGAGTGTTTGCGCAAATAGTTTGTTTCACGTTACAACTGGAGGAGATGTTCACATTAATATTGCAAAATTTTCCGGTGAGTTTGTCGGTTAATTTTTTCGTTTCTTTTAAAACGTGCTTTTATATATGACTCGGCTCTGTTAAGATTTTTTTGTCAAAGCGGTCCTTTAGTTATTTTTGGGCCTGTACAGCGCATTTAACTAAAAAAAATTTTGTCAAATTGAAGAAATTGAAAAGTTATTAAGAAAATGTGGATAAAAAATTCTCACAATGTCAGTGGCAACCTCTAGATTTTTTGGATGTCAGTTTTCTTGAACCTACAAAAAAATTCTAAAGCTCGCTACAAAAATTTTGAAAATTTAAGTTCTGCCACATTTTTTTACTAACTTTTCAATTTCTCTATTTAGACCAAAATAGTTTTTAATTAAATGGGCCGAAAAAAAATTCTCGATGGAAATTGAAGTTGGTAAAAGTGTGTCAAGTTCTAGTCGAAGTAGGTGGTTGGCGGGGATATTAATGATATTTAAAATTTGTTATGTTAAACTAGAACCGTTGTTCTTATACTCAGCGTTTTATATTAATTTCCGCCGTTTACTCGAGTTTGGCCATCTAGAAAAAAAAACGGAAGAAAAAAACGGCGGAAATTCATGTAATACGCTGAGTAGTACATGACAAAAATAATTTGATCGTTGTTGTAAAACGGATTTTTTAGCGTGTTTTCCGAACGTGCTGTTTGTAAACAACATGACTGACCGGTCCTTAAGTATTTTGTATTTTTTTCCTAGATCTATTATCTGACAAAAACGGCAGTCAGCTCAAGTATTTTTTCGAACGAAAGACGTGGTTCGAAGCTGACGGCCACTGTAAAGAACTGGGTGGCGATTTGGCCAAGATTGAATATGCCGAAAAAAATTATGAACTTCGTTATTGGCTTGATCGTTTGAGTAATTGGACGGAGCAACGCATGTGGTTAGGATATTCGGATATTCGACAAGAAGGAAAATGGATTGATAATAATTATCGAGAACCGGCGGAAACCTTTTGGGCCGAGGGTCAGCCCAGTAATAAATCGACAAAAAGTGATAATCAGGATTGCATGATTCTCGGATTCGCCGGATATGACACGTGGGACGATGGCGAAAGTGAAAATACAAAATTGGCTTACGCTTGTCAATTTGACAAATAATTCAAATTTCGTGAAGAGTTTTCTGTTTATAGTCTCAATTTTACATTTTTCTACTCCAATAAAATGCAATTTAAGAAATTCTCTACTATGTTATCCATTGGGCCTAATTTTTTCTGCACATATGTAATACTACTCGGCGTTTCACATGAATTTCCGCTATCTTTTCTCTCCAATTTTCTAGATGGCGATATTGGAGTTTTGACGCCGAATAAACTCGAGTTTGGACGCGAGCCGAAAAACGGCCGATATTCATGTAAAACGTTGAGTAGCAGGTAGGTGATAGCAATTATTAGGTGTAGTCCATACCATATGATTCGGTACTTTCTAAAAAGGTCTATAACGTGTGAACAGCAACAAAAAGGACCGCTAGGGACCGTTAAGGAAGCAAAAAGTTCCCTACGTAGGTTTAACTGGGGCTTAAACAAAAAAATTCTTACAGTACATTTTGAGTTCACTTTTAACGAGTACATTTATTTATGCTCAACAGAGGTTTTCAGTGCAACTTAAAATAAAAAAATATGTATTTTTTCGATTTTGTTCGAATATGTTACTCCTCGTTGGTTGAAGTCCAGTAAAATAATCCAGCGGCTGCCCCAGCGAATATCCATGAACAGTGGCTATTTTGAAAATATAAAATTAAAAAACTCATTAAATAATGTTTTGTCACAACTTATGTGTTAGCAGGTTTCTAATTTTAATTTGTTCTTGAACTTTAACGACCTTACTGTTTTACGCCGCTTAAAATTTTAAACGAATTAAGCCTTGGAGAATTGAGACTTCAAAAGTGGCTTGCCGTCTTCAACGTACTCTCTGGCGCCACAATCAGTAGTCTTTTCATTATTGCAAACTTTCCACGGTTTCAGTATGTCAGATGGGTTGTGAAGAAAAATTACGACCCCCGCAGAAGTCTCAAATGAGTAATCAGTGATAAGTTATCCCGAATTTTTGATGACAGTCAGGAGTCTCTAGATATGCGCTCTCTCGATGTGCATGTCTCTCTACATGTGCGTTTTCTTACGAAAAGTTGTAAATACCCCTAGATGTACAGCTTATTCATATCAATTTTTTCCAAATATACCTCTAGATGTGAACGTTTTTCAGTAGAATGCGAATATTGCACTTATGGAGTTATTTAACTTATCCCTCTAGGAAAGTGGTCAAATTTTTCCTGAATACGGCGAGCAATGTCTCTCTAGATGTGCAAGTTTATCGGAAATCGAAAATGCAGATCTATAAACCCCTGACTGTATTTTCAAAAATAATCATACAGCCGAAATGTCAAGGGCAAACTACTTAATCAATATTTAAATCGTTGTGCGGTCGTTTTTCGTAAAGTAATAATTCGCTACAGAATTAAAGAGTCGGAAATTTGATTTTTTGAAATATACCTTAGAGCGTAGCTATATCCGTAGGAGTAATTTGCACCCATCAGTTTGTCAGGATTAATTGCACCCGCAGCTCCAATCGAAAAAACTAGAAAAAAAATTAGACAATCATAAAAAAATTGAGTCTTGTACTAAATTTTTTGCGCTTTAGCTTGTTGGGTTTTTGAGATAGCAAATTAGGTGCACCCCTAGTTATAGCCTATAAGTTAAAGGGATCTGTTTCGTTCAAGTGGACATTTTTAGTGGCTCATGGTCCCCTAGTCCTTTCTAATTACATTGTTAACTACCAAAGGTCGCAAGTGGCATATAATCCGTAGTGGTACAAGTGACCGAATTTGGACACATCGGCTCAAATATGATATATTAATATGATATGTCCTTTTTTTGCGTACTTACTTATGAAAATTGCCGCTGTAGCAAAGGCCCAGGCGGAAGATACAACCGGAACATCAAATCTATCAACATTTGCCAAAATCGAAAGAATAAATCCCGTGAATAAGATCAGAATGGCAATAACGTTGAATCCACGAACAGTTTCTAATCCCTTAATTGTCGGTTAACTTTAGTGCGTCACATGTTTGTATACCCCGTAGGGGACACTGTGTGATGATCATCGGACAAGCCTATTGTCGCCGTTTTTACAGGATAAAATTCTTTGCAAAAATTGTTTTACGGGGTACAAAAATTGAATTAAAAAATTGTCAGAAGTTTCCAAAGTCATCGCAGGAAGATTTTTGAAAAATTTCTGTGAAAACTTTCGACATTTTTTCGATGAAATATGGTTGGATTCGTCTATCAGCGATTTCTGCTTTGGCACCGTTTTGATGAGATATGCGGGCAAATAGGCCGTTGTTTTTTTTCTTGCCCATTAATAATTTATTAAATTGTGGGCCATTATACTGTTTATTAAACTTAAAGTTAGTTTATACCGTATAATTTATAAGGTTATATAATAGACTATTATTAATAGTACTTTACCTTGTACCCAATATCTTGCCCAATAAAAATTGCTTGAGCATCGCCATTTTTGGTCGCAGTCCATAATCCATGATTTGCATTTTCCGCCTGCCACCAGCCTTCTGTTGCAATTGCCACAATCGCAAAAATAAACGAAACTGTGCCAATTCCGACGCCCGAAAACTACATACAAACAATAAAATATGTAAAAACACTGCTATCGGTACTAAAGCTTCTCTTGGTACTGAAATTTCTATTGGTACTAAAACGTCTTTTGGTACTAAAAGTTCTTTATGTACCAAGGCTTCTTTAGGTGCTGGCTTTGTACAACTGGAAGTTTTATTAGCCAAAGGAGTTGTAGTACCCATATAAGTTTTAGTACTAAAAGAAGCTTAAGTACCAAGCTTTAGTACCAAAAGAGGCTTCAGTACCAATTGAAGCTGTCAGTACCAAAAAATCGCGCCTACCAAAATGGGCGATCCTTTGTTATAGTACTACAATCATATTATGATTAAATCTACTAGTACGCACACAACTATCATAAAATTAAAACTACAAAGTAAGCATAAATTGGAAAGCAAATTTATGTTTATATGAAGTTTACAACTCATAAAGCGCGGTCAATGCGGCGCATGGTTAGCTTAGGAAATCGTTACTCAACTACAGTTCAATTTTGCGTGGTTTTTTTTGCGTGTTTTGGTTGTTTAATATAATATTGTTTTTTTTTAATATAATAATTTAATATAATAATTGTTAAAATAATGATTATGGATATGTTTGTTAATATGTATACAGGACGCGCCCTAAACCGGCCACTAAACTTTAACCGGCCACTAAACTTTTTCAAAAACTGGCCGGTTACCGGGTTTTTTGGCCAGTTAACGGCTCAATGCGTAGTCTGGTATCTGTGGAAAAAAAATTTACCCAAAAGTGGTTAACCGGCTTTTTGGCTAAAAATTGACCGGTTAACGGATTTACATATGATACATGAAATTTTGTAAATTTTGGCCCAATACAGAGCTCATCAAAATTATTTGTTTTCGTCTTATTCGTAAACAGACGGTATGTAAGGTCCTTAATCCCATAAATTATAGCCCATAATGAAATTGACAGTCTGATTCGCGATATATCAGCGAGGAAACTTCGATGCAACCACTTTTTTGCACAAAACTGACCTTGACTGCATTTGAATTTATTGCCATCTCCACCCTTTCTCTTAAAAAAAACTCACACGTGTTTTTACTTTTGTTTGTATTATTATTACGGGGAAGTTGGTTGAGCAGTTTCGAAACATAATCTTTGTCCCCCGTTATGACAATAGTAGTTGCCCTGGAGGCTGGTTGTCTCAACAAGTCGAGTTACTCATGCTGAAAAAATCAAAATCACTTTTCAATATTTTTTTTCTCGATGAATAAAATATTACTTTGCTTCTAATGCAGCATAATTTCATAAATATCCAAACTTATCATAATTTATGGGCCCTGAACTAAGGGACGTATTTATATGAGTCATATGATATCGGAAAGACGTAAGCTGTAGATGAAGTCCCATTTTGTGTTTTTTTATTTTATTTTATTTTTTGGTTTCTGATCACAAATTCGAATGTTGATATTAACTCTTTCGGCCGCGACAGTGCCATATGGCACTATTTTCATTCATTTCGTTAATAACTCGAAATCGATATGACTAATCTCAAATCGGTTTTTGCATTCGTTTTGTTTGCTGACGACGGTTTTTTCTGTGTCAAAATAAAATACCGATTATGAAAATTCGGTTACCGGTTTTTATACTTTGGTACCACCTGTTACCAGCAAAAATGTCATTTACACTAACTTGACTACGCCGAATTCGAATTTGTCAAAGTGCCAAAAAGGACCCATTTTTGACGTCGTGGACCCTTATTTTGCTAAAAAGACCTTTATATAGAGATCACCCTGTACTTAGGGCTTACATCAAACAGTAAAAAGTGTGTGAGTTTTCTCCGTGACTTATATCATCTTCAACTGGCTGCATATGTTCAACATTTGGTGATTGTATTGTAATCGGGGTACCCCCTTCGAGTTCCACTAATAAAATTTGATCTTTTCTTGGCGACTCGAAGCACCGTGTAACATAAGTTCTCATTCTCATTTTTTATGATCAAAATGTTCAGTCAACAATATATAAACAACAAGTTGTACTTTATTTGCATCGTTGAAACAATATTCGAGACATCTGGAAGGACTAATTAAGCCGAGCCAATTACTTTTCGCGGACTTTTGACAAAAAATTGAAAAAAACTTTTGGAAAACAGCGCGAGTGGGTAAACCTGTCGAATAGTGGTCTTATAGATTATACGCACTCCATAAAAATCCACTACACCCCCTGCGCTGTTATCTTGCAACTTTCGTGAAAAATTATCCGAAAGATAACAAAGCGAATGTAAAAATCTACAAGATAACAACGCAGTGCGTAGGCGTCTGCAAGACAACGCAGTGCGTAGGCGGCTATAAGACAACGCAGTGCGTAGGCGGCTGAAAGACAACACAAAAAAAGCAAAAAATCAGGAGCAAAAATTAGAAGTCAATAATGAAAATATAATTACGAATATCAAAAAGCATTTTTGAAAAATCAAGCCCTGCCAGTACTTTGTCTATTTATGATAAATAATTACCATAGAAAAACACAACCGTTTATTTTTTTTGTCTCGGAAGACAAAGAAAAAACAACTTCATAAAAATATAACGTACAATTAATTGTTTTTACGTTACTCATTTCGGTCTCTGACACGGTGTCTGGTACAGAAGAAAAAAAAATGGTACCGTATACCATCCGAGTGTAAAATCACATCTGTCGCAGAAATAGCGAGTCGAAAATTGAAATATATAGCGTTTTGGTCGCTCGTAAAAATGAAGGCTCTCGCTTGTAATTTGGTCGCCGAGTTATTTACATCATCCGAAACAAACGGCCGCCGCTGAAAGAGGGTCTTTTTTCCCGAAAAAAAAGTGATTTTTTAACCGTGACGCGACGTCGTCGAGAGAATGGCACGTTCTTCGAAACCGTCCGTCGCCGATGTCACAATTGATCCAAAGTATAAAAAGTATGACTCATTTGTTGGCGTATGTATCGCACAGGAAAGAGAACATAAAAGAGAAATAAATTATAAACTCAAATTAGCCTGAATGATTGGGCGCGTTTTGACCTTTAGATTGCGACGGTTAACTGCGGCCTCTACGGTCAACCACGGTTAAACCAAACTTATCATAAATGTTAACTACCGAATGGTCAGAGTGAATACTGACACAAACAGGCAATTTTTTGGAAAATTTGCACCCAACTATTTTCATGGATATACTGATTGACAATCAGTGATTGTGTTTGTTAACATAACGGGTTATAAGGTTATATAAAAAGGGCTATTTCGGATATTCCATTGATTCTGCGCAAATTTGGTCAGTTTAGAGCGACTCGTGCAAGTTCTGCGCGATTTTCCCTTTTGCAGTTAAATGACCTCAAATTTGACTTTTAGGACAAATTCCTAAATTCAGTGCGATAAATATAAACAATAAATCGAAGAAATATAATATTTGTAGGCGATCAATAAGTACTTTTACCAGAGATTCCTGGAAACCATCCAAGACAGTCTTGGCATGACTGCTAATAAATCTGAAAGTCACAATGAGTCTTAGCTGAAGTCTTGGCTCAATTTTTTAAAGTTCTATCTATTTTTTTTTAACTTTAGCGTGTGCTAAAACTACAGACTAGTTTTAACGTTAAAAAATTTGTGCTTCTTTAACAGTCATGCGCATATTGGGTATTTAGCTACCCATTTTCAGTTTATTTTTAAATAAAAATAGAACGGCTTCTGATAATAAAAAACGGACAACGGATTTAAAATCAAAAAAAAAATTTTACGTTTTTATATGGAAGAAAAATATTTTTTTTTTGAAAATTGTTTTTACGTCTGGGTTCGTGGGGGACGAGGGTTGAGGTTTAAAATCACCCCAGTAAGAGAAGGAGAACAGGGTTTCAGAATAAAATAATAATAAAAAAAAATCCGTTTATTTTTTGGCGCGCTAGGGCAAATTGGGTAGCTAGCTACCCCAGATGCGCATGACTGTTATAGAAAACTCGATGTGCTTGATAGTTAAAGCTTTCGAGAAATTCGAACGGAATAAACTCGCCATTTTGCGCTTCTTCAAATCTATACATGTATAAAAATGAACGTTTATTTTCTTCAAAACAATTTTTTATCGCTTTATCCAGTTTTAGTGATTTTTTCATAGTTTTTAACACATCATAATTCAGTGGTAAAACGAAATCGCAAATAGTACTCAATAAACAATGTCGGCTGAGAACACAGTACCAAAATGAAAAATAAATTATGAAGTCAAATTAGCGTGAGTGATTGCTCCATTTGCTTCATTTAATCCTAGTTTCAATTTTATTGTTATTAATAACTCGTACTTATATAAGTAGATGACGCAGTTAAAATACGTCGAAACTGTATTTAATATAAGGACGCGTTATATGTTTAATTTAATGTTGGTACAAGCCAAAAAAGATATAAAAAAACTTTCATAGGGGTTTATATTACCGTCGTGGCAAAAACCGGGAACAAAACCGGACCACAACCGGGAGCAGTTTTTCATTTTTTTTTTCGATGAAAAAAGTTTTATTGAAAAAATATATTGTTCCCCTACTTCATGACGATTTATCACGATAGTAACAAAGTCCGGTCAAATAAAGGTTAACATTTTCGTGTGGTTATTTAGGATTTTGTCCGGACAATTTCAAATGCCGTTAAATTTTCGTAACTAGAGCATTAAACTACTTCTAGTGAAGAAAAATCTTGATCATTTAATGGATTATACAAGTATTGTTATCTTTTTTTTTTAAATATTAAATAAAACATTCTCACGCAGATTTTTGAAATTTGTTAACTTACAGAAAAAAAGATATGCTAAATTTGAAAGAATAATTCTTAAAAGTGGTTACTTCGTCGAGAAATATTGACAATAAAATTACTAATTTATGAATGAAATTATATACTTATGAGTAAATTACTANTTTCATAGTTTTTAACACATCATAATTCAGTGGTAAAACGAAATCGCAAATAGTACTCAATAAACAAAGTCGGCTGAGAACACAGTACCAAAATGAAAAATAAATTATGAATTCAAATTAGCGTGAGTGATTGCTCCATTTGCTTCATTTAATCCTAGTTTCAATTTTATTATTATTAATAACTCGTACTTATATAAGTAGATGACGTAGTTAAAATACGTCGAAACTGTATTTAATATAAGGACGCGTTATATGTTTAATTTAATGTTGGTACAAGACAAAAAATGATATAAAAAACTTTTTTAAGAGTTTATGTTACCGTCGTGGCCAAAACCGGCAACAAAACCGGGAACAGCTTTTCAATTTTTTTTCGATGAAAAATGTTTTATTGAAAAAATATATTGTTCCCCTACGTCCTTATTTTGCCATTTTGACACTAAAATAAAGGCATTGAACTAACCCATCACTTCATGACGATTTATCACGATAGTAACAAAGTCCGGTCAAATAAAGGTTAACATTTTCGTGTGGTTATTTAGGACNTTTGACACTAAAATAAAGGCATTGAACTAACCCATCACTTCATGACGATTTATCACGATAGTAACAAAGTCCGGTCAAATAAAGGTTAGCATTTTCGTGCGGTTATTTAGGATTTTGTCCGGACAATTTCAAATGCCGTTAATTTTTTGTAACTGGAGAATTAAAATATTTCTAGTGAACAAAACTTGATCATTTAAATGGATTATAAAAGCATTGTTATATTTCTCTTTTTGTAAAATATTATATAAAACATTCTCACGTAGATTTTTGAAATATGTTATATTTCAGAAAAAAAGATGTGCTAAATTTGAACGAATGGTTCTACAAAAGAGTACTTGTCGAAAAAGATTGTCAATAAAAATTATTAATATATGAATTAAATTATATACTCATGAATACAATAATTAATAACAGAACTTTTTAATCTGAAAAAGCAGAAAGTTCAAGATTTTAAAAATCTAGATATTTCGTTTTTTTTTCAATTTTTTAACGCTTTCGGATTCTCAAAAAAAGCTTTTACTTGGTTTGATTGGTGTAACGATTGGCGGTTATATGTTTCGAACCGAATGCTTAGATGAAATGGGACGAACAAAACGGGACTGTCCCGGCGAACACAAGATTGACTCAATCGGTCTCGGTTTAGAATTTTTGTTTTGTGGCAAAAATTTTTATCAAACCAGCCCTTAATTTATCATTTTTATGAAGGTTTGCAAATAAAATATGAGTTCATTTTTTTCCATTGTGTTCGGAAATCATAGAAGAAGTCATAGAGATAAAAAATCAAAGGTGGTTGTTTCAAAACTGGGACGTTTCGGGGACATAAAAAAAAATTGGGACGTTTCGGGGACATTGGGACGTTTCGGGGACATTGGGACGTTTCGGGGTGGGACGTTTCGGGGACGAGCACTGTAATATAAAAAACGCTCCAGGAGTTGAAAAATACGAACATCTTGAAGTCTTAAAGAATGTATCAAGTTTAGGATTCTGTGATTTTTTTTTAGAAGTGCCTCAAAATTTAGGAGTATTTGGGTCAACTCGGGTCAACTCGGGTTTATTTTCGTTTAAAATAGTATGCCGTACTAAGTACGGGTAAAAGTAAGATGGATTCAACCCTCAGGACACATTTGGGAACTAGTACAAACTCGTATAATTTTTGTTTCTATTATTTGTTAAATTGTATACACCAGTGATACTGGAAACTCGAATACACCCGAAAGTCAACTGACCCAATTCTCGTTTTTTATGGATGATGAAAAAAAGACCTCTTAGACTCTAAGTACGCTTATTTTAATGTGTTTATTGTGTTTTTAATGTCTAAAACTTATATATCAAACGAACAATCGCGTTCTGATGAAATTAAAAGAAAATTGTATGTTTTAACTAAAAGTTTTGTGTAAAATTCATACTTAAAGTAACATATATCATAAACATGATGTAATGTAGACTACATTGCATCATGTTTATGATATATGTACTCTACTAATTTTACTCGATTACATATACTGCACATGTAAGAGTACATGTAAGAGTACGATCCAGTAAAAAAGTTTTTACCAATGAGAGCAAGACAAAGCAACGATAAGTCTTACGATCCCCATAAAAGTATTAATGAAAGCGAAAATGTAAGAAAGGCTATTATCTCCTAAAATCAAATATCCAATTACTGCCAATCACTCACTGGTTTTACGACCGGTTAACCGGAACCATTCTTTCAGAAGGACCATTTAATCATAAGACGCTTTAAAAATGTCACTTTGAAACTATCATGAAACCGTTGTAAAGCCGCTATTATCATTAACGCATTGGTTACGATTATTTCCTTAATGGGCATTGTCGTTGCTGCCTCCGAACTGCCCCTTCTCAAACGACAATCTACACTACTGGGTAAGATAGTAAAATTCTCAAACTCTTTCACAGGAGCTACCCAAATAAGTGGTCGTTTTTCAAAAATTTTCTAAGACGATTTAAGGGTCGAGGGTTATACATGAACAATTAAAGTAATTTTCATTCGTATGCGGAATAAAATTCTGAAAAAAATGGAAAACATCCAGAGCTTTTTTCGAGGGTCATTATATCAATTTTTTTTGTACCAGGTGAGACGCACTGTCAAGAAACGTTACCAAAAAGTGGTAACATTATTTATTTTTTTCGCGTTTGAAAATCACTGCGATATGATACAGTGATTTAAAATAGTTTTGTTACGGGAACCCCGAATTTTAACCCCTAGGGGGCGATTTTGACAATTTTCTGATAAAAACGTAATTTTCTAGAATTCTAAGACAAAAGCACCGCTCATTTGTGGCGTTTTTTTTTGTCGAAAGAACGACGAGCCTTTTTTGGAAACTACCCTGTATTTATAATATTTTAGATGTGATGAAAATGGACGAACTTTATGAACGAGCGCGAAAGTTGCAAACTGCTCATGTATGGATTTCGCTTTTTATGTCGATTGCAAATTACGTCATTGTGTTCTTTTACTTGTCCAGACTAATGTCATCGGTCAAAAATAAAACGCTGGATCCAAGTCAAGGTAAGAAATCAACGGTTCTGGCAATCTTAAAAGTCGCAGTCGAGCCGCCAAAAGGTTGCATTTAAGATGTAAACAGCACATAAGGGGGCTAAGACTTTTTGGGAAAGGAGTTTTAATGCCCATATTACATCAAAAATAAAATTATAATCTTAAAAATGGCTCTACAGGGGGGTCTCATATGAAGGGGCACCAAATTAAGAGACACTTTAGGCAAACAGATTATAACTAAGAGACCCTTTTTCCGAAAGAAAGGGTCAAAATTGAAATTAAGGGACAAAAGTGGACTTTGGTCAAAATAACAAACCGTCCCTTAATGTGAGACCCCCTG
>SCLG01000001.1:2930935-2959769 GCA_004367875.1 Oikopleura albicans
CCTGACAGTCATACGACCTATTTATTTTTACTGTAGTAGTGGATATAAAGTATGTGTAGGATGATTGTGACTTGTTAATGTCAATCATATATGTTAATTATACGTGTTAATAAAATGTTAAGCTAACATGTTAATGTATGCCGCATACAGTTTGCGGTATATATGCATGTCAGTTACACAAAAAATGGTCACAGGTGATGCCTCGAACACATCACGGTCCTAATTTTAACATTTTTAACACCAGATAATAATACTGACATAATAATTAATGAATTTCGGCCATCAGAATTTGTTTGATGAAAAATCGATATATTATTGTAATAATCATGTAACATGCTGGACGTAATTTTGACTGATAGACTACATAAGCATATTTAAGTTGAAATTATTCCTACTGAGTATGATGAACAAAGCAAATATTAGGGGTAGGAAATCATACTTTTTTGTACCTTAAATTATTAGGTATTCCGACCAGAGATCCGAAAGTTCTGTTCTAAATTTCAGAACAGAACGGAACAGAACATAACGCTCGTTCTATTTTGTGATGGTTATCCAATTTTCATGTGATAGCAATAGAACGTTGAGTTCTTTTGTTCTATTGGCGTTCTGTTCTCAAATTTTCAAGTTCTGCGGAAAAACAGAACTTTCGTATCTCTGATTCCGACCTCATTGTCCGTGTAACAAAAAGGAAGAAATTTTTATTTGTTTTTTCGCGTTGCTATGGTAACGCGGCCATAAAAATTACCCTTACTTGCCGCTCTTTCCCCAACTTCATGAAAATAAATAAATTATTTGTATTCAGACCCGTTCTTTTTCTCGTTTATGATTTTGGTTATTTTCTACTTTCTGGAATTTGTTCTCTTCATGGTGACGGCCGTTGCTCAAAAGGCATTGATTGTAACGACCTTCAACTCTGGAATCCGGGCGATAACGGAAGAGAATGTCAACGACCCGTTGGAAAATGAAGATATGATTATAAAAACCAACGGAGTCTGAAATTCAGACTAAAAATCAAAAATATTCCTGTTATATAAACGACATAGCAAAAAAAGAGAAACCCGAATATCGGAAAATATGTTTTTGGTTAAATCAATATTTAATAAAACAAATCTTCATATTTTTTATTTTTGGGTTTCTCTTTTTTTCGCATGTGCCACGTAAACCACTTACTCAACACTGAATCAAACCAAGAGCCAAAGAGACATTGATTTACTTTCTTCTGTTTTTAATAAAATGCATCTTGTTCATACTTTAATTTCGTAAAATAATTTGTTCAATATGGGCTTAATTAGTACCTATTATTGGTGAGATCAGAGATCGGCAAAAATNACACCCTAATTATGATTGATACATTTGACATTTTTGTCCACCCAAAAATCACGGCTTTGTTTTTTTTACACTTTATTGTTATGTAAAAAATTATAAAATTAATTTTTTTTAATTGAAAAAAATGGAAAAATGAGCCGTAGGAGTTAATGTCAAAATTTATATGTAATTTTTTTTTAAATTTCAACAATAAAAATTAATTATTTTAATTTTTAATCAATTTTAAACACTTATTTAGAATTAAAGAAAAAAACTCTTGTTCATAATTGTATTTTATTGAAATTTTGATTTTTAACTGGTTTTAACTGGTAAAACGCTAACTCTTAATCGGACTTATTTTGTCCGCCCATCAAATTAAAGCTGATGAACGTACAATTTTTTTCTAATAATTGATCTTCCAATGAAAACAAATAGTTTGTCCACTACGCGTGATTTTATGTTGGAAGAAGGCTTTTTTTGGTTAAAAACAGCGCGAAATGGGTCGCCTTCATGGCTCAATTTCGAGACACCTACTGTATGAAAATAAAGTTTTGGTTCTTGTTTTAGGAAGTCAAAGGCCATATATTTTATTTGGTCAAACCAAACCGACCACTTCAGAAAGTGGTTCAACCGCGACATTCGTAAAAAATCGCACACCGTGTGTAGCAGCGGCGAATGAGGGTTAAGGGGTTATCCGGCCACTTTCGTCTTCCAAAAACGGCCGGATAAACGCTCACCCGGCCGGATAAAACATTAAGGCGTAGGCGGAATAGCTGGAAAATGTGCGACAATGGGTGGCCGGATAAGCGACCGAGCGGAGAATTGCGCAATTCATCAGTTTCATACAGTGACCGGCCGGATAAGCCAACGAGCGGGAAATTTTCTAGAAATGATCATGTACCTCATTTTTTGACCTCGCATTACGTAAATTTCACTGTCACAAAAACATTGGTTTAACATACTATACTGTGGGTATGGTTAAAAAAAGAAAAAGGCAAAAGTCGAAATTTGAATATTATTTTTGCTTTGAATTAAAAAGAGAGATACTAAGACTCTATGAGTCATAGTCTATGACTCATAGTCTATGACTCATAGTCTATGACTCATAGACTATGACGAAGCTCAACCGATATCTCAAAGACAAGTAGCTACTTTCATCTTAGAAAAAATACATTGTCCATTAGCAAGATTCTCGCCGCAAGAAGTTCCTTGCAAGACATCGTAAAAAAATCGAGCTAAAATCCAAAATGGCTGTATTCGAAACCCTAAAACTTGAGAGTGGTTTACAATTTACAACAAGACTTTGAGAAAGACCTATTTTTCCAGCTCAGCGAAAAACACAAGTAGGAAAATGGCCGGATAAACCCATTTCCCAGAATTAACTAAAAACACAAGTGGCCGGATAAACCCTCACCCGGCCGGATAAACCCTCAGTGCGTGGGCGGGATTGGCGAAAAACTTTTTGGGAAAAAAGTGGCCGGATAAGCGCACGAGCGGGCAACGTGGCCGGATAAGGGGGGCGCCGGATAACCCCTTAAGTGTAGTGCAAATTACGACAGTAATTTACACTTGCAAACTACGACAGTAATTTACACTTGCAACTTACGCAATTAATTTTGAATCGAGTTAGTTTTGCAATAATTTTTATCAATCCTTCAAAATTTGAATGATAGTTCAATTTTGAAAGCCATACAATTAAAAAAGCTATACAATTAAAAAAGCTATACTTTTTTACTAGTGTAATTAAAATAGTGAATTTCATTTATGATGTCCTTTTTCTCTCTTTTTCGAGAGTTGCAAATACTTTGTACAAACGTTGCGATTCAATAGAAAATGCAGGATAATTTCGCAACATAACTGTGCATGCTAGCAAAACGGCAACATAACTGCGCAGGTAAGAAAACGGCAATATAATAACTGAGCAGTGAGTAAGCGGGTTTGCTAAAACATAAATGACCGTTAGACTAACCACTGTGGCGGCAACATAAATGCTCATATGTAAGTTAAAAAACAATTGCAAGCTCAGTATTTTTAACCCCTGTAAATTATTGAGGAGCTCACGATCAAAGAACACTTTTCTCGGTCCCCTCCAAACTCAGCACCACCAAACTCAAAACCACCAATCCTAACAAATAATTTAATGACCTAACCTGGGAGATTATAGGTTATGAGGCTGTGTTTGATGTAAAACATATCATGTAATCTATGTATTTACATGTAATGTCCATGTAACACGCTCATTGTTAATCGGGCTCAATCAGAATATTTAAAATGTTAATATTCTTACTTATGGATGATTTAATTTGGAAATGTACATGTAATATGAAAAGTAAATTCCATTTTATAGGAGACTTACTGTATGACGATATGTAGCATATCATATTTAGCATATATACCCATATGAGGATGACCAACGCGTTCGTAAAAAAAATGAGCCAAAACCACAAATTTAATTCGAAAAAAAAAAATTTGGTCATTCGACGTAGAATTAAAAAGTGGATTGTAGTGGGCTTATTCAGTTTTTGCTCAAGTTCAACCTGTCACGTGACAAGTTTGATTTGAGGCGTCCTAATGGACGATATTTTGGTTGATGCCTTAATTGTTTTTTTTACTTTGTTTGTATTCAAAAAGAAGTTTATATGTTATAGTTTACGGCACATGACAAAAAAATGGTTAGGGCTTATTTTTGGAAACAGTTTTGCTAAAACTACACCGGTTTTGTTTTCGACCTTTGAATTCATCAGACGCACATAAATCGTAAAAAACAGTCAAAGTGAAAATCCAAAGAGTCATTATATTTATGCCTATAAAGTGATGATATTTTTATTTCGAGATGTTTCGTTGAACATTGATTAAATGTTGCCGAAAATATATCCATGCTTAAGAGGCTTCACTGCGTAGACCCCTGGGTTCCACTTTACATTTTATTTTCTTTAGTCAAAATTACGGCGTAAAAAGGCATAAATGCTCCCGTGGGATCAGCTTCGTCATTGCTTGATAATAATTCAAATTTTGTTAAACGAGATGCAGTTATATGTTTTTTTCAAATAAGCTGACGAAAATAATTCATTTTTTCCGCGACACGTAATATGTATAGAATGGGACATTTCAGACCAATATTAAGGCGTAGTACGTAGGCGAGCAAATATTAAGATGTCTGTCGGGATATCTCGAGATAAGTTTTCTGAAATGAGTCGCTATTTTCATCAAATTTCTAGGTATAATCTATTTTTTTTTTGGGAAATTTTCTCGTTTTTTCATAAAGTGAAAAGATTAGGCGGTCAAACGAAACATTAAAGTACGTCAGGTGTATATTTTGTTGCATTTATTTAATGGTTATAAAAGATTATTCTCACAGACTAAACAGTAATGAAGCCAAATGTAGATGTATTTTAAAAATTGCAATATGTAAGTATTTGTGTGTTGCAGTAAAAAAACCCTAAACACTCATTTTATAAATAAATGTGATGAAAGCGAACAAAAAGGCCAGAACTCTGAAATTTAGGGACACTTTCGCGAAAAAGATTCAAATTAAGGGAAGCCAAACTTTCGAAAAAAAAAAATGAGTTCAAAGTTCAAATTAAGGGATAAAAATAGACTTTGGTCAAAAATAGCAAACCTTCCCTTAATATGAGACCCCCTCTGTACGCATTTTTTATCAAAATAACGGTCAGCTTCTCCATCAATTTCGGAAAAATGATTTATAGCAAAACTGGTTCAGAGCAAAACACAAATATATATATATATGTTCTTCACACATACTACTGTAGTTACTAATAGTAGACATGTTAAACTAAATGTAATGTGTCCCCTACTAAGCCGGCTGACAGCTATCATGTTATTAAGCAGTTCGGTATTTTCTAAAGTTAGAATATATTATAATACTACAAGAAAAAAGTATTACTGCGCAATACAGTACAGTATGAAGTATGATAACGCGTTTCTCGTTTTTTTTTTTAGTTTTTTAAGCTGTTCAGAATACGAAATTCGAGATAGCGAGAAGCACGTTATTTTACCTCATACTGTATATATCAGAAAGAGATATGTAATGTGCCCATAATTGGGCACGCTAGATGATTCCATAGACTGAAGTAATTAGAGCAAGGTTAGAGGTTAATTTATGAACTATTTTTTAATCTAAAATCCATTGCGCAAGTGAAGTTTGATTGTGCAACATCCAGTTATTGTAAACATTCGTTTGCAAACCCGGCTGAAAACCGGATGAGTCCCACTTCCGAGACATTTGACGCACATTTGAGCATTGCACAGTTTCCGCATCACAACTTCCCGTTTCGCGCTTTTTGAATGCGTAGGCGTCTTTTGTCCGTGATGTTTGAGATAGAAGTTCAATCTATTTGGTTGGTTATTTCTGGCGGAAATTGAGCTGAATATAACGGCCAGGAGCAATTTTGCCAACATGTTCATGTTTTATAAAGAAAAAGGGGAATTAGCCGTTACTTTATAACTTTAAGTTATTAATAATAGAACTAAAAGATAGTTTGTTGAGGTCTGGAGTGATTGTAAATTCGGTATTTATACGCCTGAAAAATTGCGTACCACTTTGTGAGCCATAACATCGACGGCAGTATTCTTTCAACAAGCTAACTTTCCGTTGTAGATATTTATATATACATTTATATGTACAAGTATAGAAAAAATATTAACTATCACACTGGGTAGTGCTATTAACAAACTGAAAAACACATTAAAACGTTTCGACATTGAAAGCTGGTCAACCCTATGACATGGAGCATATGCTATGGCCCATATCGTAAGAGTTTCGCCCTGTGCCGTTATAGCGTCAAAATGGGTACCAGACTGGTGCTACAAGGGGTTTTTTTAGTTATTTTTGCCAATTTTGACCCCTAAGAGGTAGGAATTTGCCACAATGAAATGTTTTGCTCAGTTGAAGATGAAGAATCAGTTGCCCAAGCTTTTAAAATTATTTGATTTTGAATTTAACTGCGTACACTCAAGGTCAGCTTTCCCTAGCTTTGCCGAGCCCTGGTTGCCGCCGTTTATTTTTTTCCTTTTACGCACGTTTTCTGTTCTTGGTTGGGTCCGACGAATTTTTCTTCTAGTAGTGAGTTTGTCAAGTTTTAAAATTGGCCTTGGAAATAGCTCAACAATGCAGTAAGGTGTTCATGTTTTATCACGTTTTGTCATGGCCATGAGGTTGTGGTTGAATTTAACCGATTGGCCACATTGAGGGGAACAAAAACGATTAACACTTTCAGGTGGAAACAAAAACAAAATTCACACTCGTGATTCAACACTGGAAAATGTCGTGTTATTCACCACATTTTAAGATGCGAACTACAGTATTTTGTTTATAGTCTGAAGAAACAAGCAACAATCTTTTTTGCAAAATTATTAATGGTATATTTTGAACTGCACACCGATTTGCAACTGCGCACTGCCCAATAATTCAATAATCGGACTTTTTTTATTCTTGAAAATTTTAAATACAAGCAGGGCTCGACAAAGCCAGGTACTTTCATTGGCTTGGGTTTGGCATTGGCTTGGCTTTTTCCTCTCTCGAAAAATTTTGGTTTGGCTTAGACTGTGACCTAAACTTAACAAAATTGGCTTGGCTTGGCTTGGCTTGGCTTGGACTGTGACCTAAACTTAACAAAATGCCCAGAACTTAACTTAACTGAATACAGTTAACGAAATTAAAGTCATTCACTTGTTTACTCATTTCATTTTTTTGCTCTTATTTTATTTGAAGATTTTGTCTTCAATTATGAAATCATTCATAGGAGATATAGTGGAAATTATCCATTTTTTTCTGAATTTCTAGCTGAATCTAGAAAAAAAGCCTAAATGACTGGAACTTAACAGTTTTGTCTGTTTGGAATAAAAAAAACCTAAATTCCTTAAACTTAACAGTTTTCCAACCGTTTTTCGGCATTTCCGTCTAGGCACTATGACTTAAACTTAACAAAATGCCTCGAACTGAACCAAATGCCTCGAATTTAAGACCTTTTGACCCCAACATTTTGTTAAGTTCCGGAGCCATGTGATGTAGTTGAATTTAATTTTTAACATTGTCACAAAACAACGACCATAAAACAATTTGCTTTACGCTAAAGAATTTATCTTTTTTAGTATACACGTCTTGCATCACTTCATGACTGGTCACACGGTATAAATAATTTATTTTGAATAAAGTAAATTGTTTTATTCCGATGTTGAACATTATGTTTTTGTGTTACAATATATACGGTGTTACAATATATGTGGTATATATCAATCAAAACTTTTTGTTTAATTTGCTGGTAAACATGGAAAAAAAGTTGAAATTCATATACATCATATATATGAAATAGTTACGTATTGTGGATGTCATTTACATATTTTTCATCTACTGTATGTCGTATTTTGCTCTGTTAATCACCGTCTTTTAGGTCATTTTAATAGCTTTAATTGCATTTTGTCAATCTTTAAAGTTACACAGCGTTAAATATTAAGTGCTTGTTCAACAGGAAAAATAAAATTAATAGTATATATGTTTTTGATTTCGTCACCATCCAATGTCTGACAGTCATAAAGTAGAGAAATGATGTAAGAAAAATTTATGGGAAAAACATTTTCAGCGAAAAACTTTTCTTGGAAATATAGCCATTTTCATTTGACCAAGCTGTTTTAAAAATTTAACAACGAACTTACTATAACCAAAGTCTTTGTTTTCCGAACAGGTTTTTTCCAAACCGTTTTTTTTTAGATTTTTCATCGTCTCCGAAACAGGTGGATTTCGAAACGGGTGACATTTTAGCAACCGACTCAAAAATTGTACCCCAAAACAGAGAAAACAAACGTATATGACAGTTTTAACATGAGCAAATAAAAATTGAATGTTTTACTTGTAAAACAAGTTGGGGACGAGGAGTTGCGATAATAAAAGTTTTTGAAGTTTTAATTTGTCTTTCTATCTGCTGTTGGTATTTCCCGCAAGAATGTTAATCATGTATGAAATAAAACCAACTCTCTCATTTACATATTTAACGTACAGAACTAGTGTATTAGTGTTCATGTATTAGTAACAATATGCGTCACTATAAGTCGTCCACGTTTTTGTGCCACTCTTTCGGTGGGATATAGAAACTTAATAAATAACTTATTTATTGAGTTACATCCTTGCAATAACAAACCACTATTGACCCACTATTGCATGTACACTTATATTAAACCGGCTACGTGTACCATTTTTTCTAGATTTCGATATTAATTTTACATTTTTTTTATAAGAAATTTTATCCTCGTTAATAGAGAACGCTTGATACACTAAACAGGATTTACAAATAAAAAAATACACATTTGGAATAGGACACATCAAATTGTCCCCAATGAGATGAGCCTCTCGTGGCTCCATAATATCACTTTTGGTACGTCACTTTTTTTTAGGACTCGATAAAAAATATGGGTTTTCGGGTTTACACTATTGTATATTTTTTTTTTCGGAACAATATTACTCATTTATTGAGAATTGATGTGAAGAGTACAGCACAATAAATAAACTATACAGTTTATTCATGTAACAGTGAGAAAAGTGGCTGTGTTACACAAAGAGGAGGGACTGTACTTGAGTCTATCGCCGAAACACGATCATAATAAGACATCGCTCCTCTCGCCAGATTACTCCTGTAGATGACCGTATCATCTTGTTGAGCTGCGTTTGAGCCGGAATCAGAAAACGCGTCTATGATTGGCGTATAACAGTAACGCGTGGGCGTTAAACATTTTATATTTGTTTTCTTAAAATGTTTATCCATTTTACTACAGACGCCTATTGGATTACCACGTTTTTGTTTATTTTTTATTTTTACGCAGATATTATTTCACGAACGGAATTTTGACGCTATCAGAAAAATATAGTTTAAAAGGTAGTTAAATGCACGTGGATTATCTAATTAATTTTTGGATTAATATGATTTTGATCGCTGTCTTTCTGGTATTCGTGCATATAGCATCCGACTTTCTGAATGCACTGTACACAGTCAACGCAAGCAGAGCAGGCAATAACAGAGACCACCGCAAAATTGATGTGTATGTCAGTAACGCTCAAAGTCTACGAATATTATTAAGGACACCATTTTGTCGATTCAAATCGAATTGGGGACAACATGCAGTCGGAATGTACCGGCGAAAGACGTGACATATTTGGCACCGTCTGTCAGGGAATCAGTTTTGGAAAAGGTTTTTCGAAGAATAAATTTTTCCAGGAAATTCAAAAAAANAAATATTAGTCTGGGTTTCGGCGCAATTTTTCCAAAAACTTTCTTCAAAGCACTTAATATAATTGATAGTTATATAATAGTTTTTTTGAATAAGATACTTATTAAATAAGCAACTTATCAAATAAGATAACATCAATTTTCTGATCGAATGCTTGCTTATTAACTTTTATCATAATCATATATATAATATTAAATGGCTAACCATAAAACTATGCGAGGAATTAAATCCTTAAAAACTCGAGTTTATATTATATGATAAATCTGTAGGATTAATTAGTGACATATGTTAAACTTAATTACGCGCATATAATTGTGTGCATTTGATGTTACAAATCAATCGCGGCCCGCAATTATTTTTCGCAGTCATTTATTTATCGGTCGTCTAACATAATTTTTTTACTTTGATTTTTCATTTTTGACACATTTTTCGAAGTTATGACCGGAATTAAGACGTAATCAGGAAAAATGAATAACAAATGGAATAAAGACATTTAAAAAAAATTATGATCCACAATACTTGAAAATTAATTTTTATTTTTGGTATAGTTTGAATGCTGAAATTATGAAAGATACGGGAAAAATAATTATAAGACTTCATAATAATTCTATTGTAACAATAATGACAAGGGCGCGCTTAAAGTTTTAAAATAATTTGTGAAAATAATGAGAAAAAAAAAGAAAAAAAAATATTTTTTTTTTCCACTCGAAAATTCTTCGTTTTGACCCCAAAATCTTCGTCTCGACTCCGAAAAAAACAAACGGCACAAAAAAATGTTTGCTTCCACGATAATAATTTTCTAGTCGAGCGAGTCAAAACGGAGTCGAGACGAAGAACTACCCTATTTGTATAATAAAACGTGGACTATTAATACGTGAAAGATTCATAATTTTGCATTCGTACGTCACTCACTCTTACAGCCATAAGTACCGGTCAATAATTCTTTAATTTCTTAGTTTTTTTTACAGAAAGTAATTGACAAGGTTAATTGAGAATAACAACATATATATTAGTGAGAAAATACGAAAAAATTCGCCGAAAAAAATTTAGCTCTGATTGTTTAGGATGGAGCCAGTGTTGGAAACGTTGGGCGTTGGGGTACGTTGGCCAACGTCCAACGCCCAACCAACGCGTTGGGAGCGTTGGGCGTTGGGGAAATTTTTCTTCCAACGCGTTCAGTGCATGGGATCTTTGATTTTTACATTTATTTCGTGGATTATCCGTTTCATGACATATATGTTCTGTCATTTTTTGGCACTAAGTGACATGTACAAAAAAGTGACCAATTTGGTCGCGAACATAGTTTATAGAAACCTATCGAGCATCTGTCAACGCGTAATAAATACGTTGAGTGTTCAACGTTTTTTCGCCCGAGCTTCATTTGTGATTTATGCGTTCACGTTCTGTTACCGTTTTCACCAATTTGTGGTTCTCTAAATAGCCGTCGTGGATAAAATAGAACGCTACTGAATTGCGCTAATATATTGAATTACAAAGATGAATTATGGCTACATGTTATATCATATAGAGTCTATATTGTAGACTATATTATATAGTATACTCCCTGCGCCGTTTTATTGTGAAACCTTTGACAAAACTTTGCCAAAATTTTCCGCTTACCACTACCCCCTGCGCCGTTATCGGGTGAAAAATTTTTTCTAAGTTTGTATCCGATAACGGCCAAAGGGTGTATTATATAAACGTATCTATTTAACCCTCAGACAGAGCTGGGAGGGTACAACTTTTTTTTTGCTCGGATAAATTCGGGTACAAATTTTTAGTACCCTTTTTTCAGTTAATGGTAGGGTACAAAAAATATCAATTCCTGCCGACCTCTGCCCTCAGACGCTGCCCTCAGACGCCGAGGCTCAGAGGCAGGCTATAAGTTATAAATTATGAATCATAAATATTTAAATTGATGATCATTTTCCATTTTCGTGAAAAATGGATACATTTTCCTTTACTTTCTCGTCATATTCTATGTTTTTCTAAATTTATAAAAATTGAACCGCTCTTTCATGTTTGATCACAGAAAAATGTGCTAAGAACAGAAGAAATCGGCCACACTGTCCGTGGGCTTGTCGTCCGCATTTCTTACTCGTACGTCGGATTTGCTTGATTCTTCGTTATAATCAAACCGCCATCACTTATGGGCCATACTTTATGGGAAAAATTGGATGGTCAAAACGTCCAGCCGAAATGTACGGTAACTGATGGCCCATCACTGATAGGCCATAACTTATGGCCATAACTTATGGCCTATCAGTGATGGGCCATCAGTTACTGTACATTTCGGCTGGACGTTTTGACCATCCAATTTTTCCCATAAAGTGGAGATAAACGTCCTTCACTTTTTAATCAGGTGAACATGGACGAAAAGGGCCGAAATTAGACGCATTCGGTCTTCCATTGCGTAAATTAAAAAATGAGTGATCTTAACCCGTCCCGTATATTTTCAATTACCCGCTGTTCGTTATACTTCCAACAAAAAAACTATGAGAAAAAATAAGAATAAGAAAACGTGAGAAAAAGTACCTGACTTTTAATCGGCAGGAATTAGTTTAATAATTAAAACAAAAACAAATACTAACCTGTTTTATATCTATTAGATATAACCTTTAAAGGGTTGAATAAAATGAGTAAGACTGTGGACACTCGTGCGTCAATATTTTACAAAGAATTCTTTACAAAAATAAAAAAAACGTTGGCATTGCGATTATTGGATTACTTCTTCCGTGTCTAGAAACCACAATCATCATTTTTTGCGTGACGTTAATCAAATTTCCTTCGTAAATAAATTTTCTAACGGAAACTTTCACTAATGCAGGTAGTATTTTTCATAAATTTCGTTTTTGAATTTATGCTAAAAACTTTGGACCGTAATCTGTCAAACAAAATTATTTGGTAAAACTGACTATTAAGCTTCTCACTTTTATACGTTCTTTTTGTGAGTGATCAGTTTGCCGTTAACCGACAGTTAACCTTAAAATTCGTCGTCGTTAAACCTTTTTTATTGTTAACCGCATCAGGTGTTTCGTCGCGACCAAAAATTAGGTAGAGCTAATATTGTTAGATTATTACTGAAAATACTCGTCAGTTTCTAGTTGCTTTTCCTTGAAAGTTGAAAAAAAAGAAACTGAATTATTTTACCCAGTTTCGAGCGGGATGGGTCCATCTGACAGCAGTAACTAACCATACGTTTATCGGCCGACAAATCGTGATGTGGTTAACGGAATTATAAATTCGAAGGACGAATAAAGGAGTACGACAAATCAATCTGTCAGACCAAATTGTATTCCCCGTATTTACCATTTTCACACTTAAATTTTGACGTGTTTCTTCAATTTCCTCTTTAGACGGCCAAAAAAACGTGCACATCGAGAAGTTTTGAGAAATTTTTGGGAGAAAGCGCACATCGATGGAGACATTCACATTGAGAGACCCTGAACGTTATCAGACATCTCCCTGTACCGGCACTGTCTTGAAAGGCATCAGAAACGTTTTTCTTTAGCGGTTCAAAAAATTCTAGAACTCATTACAGACATTTCCGGGATTCGACTTTTCACATTTTCTATAAACATTTGCTGCAAAACACATTTAATGTGCTGAGTATTATTAAATTCGATAACAATCAAAATCAACATAGAATCATCAACTGTGTACTACAGTGTGTACTATATACATACACCACATGGCTACGGAACTTAACAAAACATTTGGGGAAAAAAGGTGTTAAGCTCCGAGCATTTTGTTAAGTTCGAGGCATTTTGTTAAGTTTAGGTCACAGTGCGTAGGCGGAAATGCAAAAAAAAACTTTTGGAAAACTGTTAAGTTTAAGGCATTTAGGGTTTTTCTTCAAAACAGCCACAACTGTTAAGTTCCAGGCATTTAGGCCTTTTTTTCTAGATTTAGCTTGAATTTCAGAGAAAAAACTGGATAATTTTCACTACATCTCCTATGAATGATTTAATAATTCATCATGAAAGAGAAAAGTGAAAAAAATGATACAAAAAAACATTTGACAATTGAGAAAAAAAATAAAGATTATAAAACTTGTTGATCAAACGTGCGAAAAATCCTGTCGAAAAATAGCGGAAATTGTTTCCTTCAAAATTGGTAAGGTTATACACCACATGTCTACGCAACTTAACAACACATTTGGGGAAAAAAGGTGTTAAGTTCCGTAGCCAGGCGGTGTACTGTGTAGCCATGTAAAAACAAACTAACCACCTACACCGTTGTCTGGTCGACATATGCGCTGACTATATAGTATGTTACGTAATTATGACCAGATAATGGCGCAGGAGTTAAAATTTCACCGTGAAATGTGTCTTTTTTCACGAATAATTAGCTATCATATTAACCATTGAGTGAAATGTTGAAAAACACTTTTTGTATAAGTAGCGAGTCACACGTATATATGAAAATACAGTAATATGAAAAACCTATATATGAAAAATACAGTAAAGATGAGGTGAAAATGTGAGACAAACTTCCCAATGCGTGTTTGGGGATTAAGCAATGTTTGACTATAAGATCGCTATCTGGAAGCTTCAAGTGATGTATATCAGGGAAAAGTTTTGGTAATAGATTATAACTTATAATTTATGTGTAAAAAGTGTCGTCCAGAACTTAGCGACCCATCTTTTTTAAAGTGACACATCTAATTTTACATTTGAAACACGTTCTATTCGCTAAGGCAACACCTTTAATTTTGTGTTTTATATGGTACAAAAAGATATGTTATCGAAAGTCAGATCAAAGATGCAATGTCTAAAAATGGATTGTCATATTTGAATTTGCTTTCAATTTTGAACCATTCTTTGAAAGACATTGTATAACAGAATTCCGGATATCATATCCGGGATATGTTATACAGGTAAGTCGCCAAATGAGGGGCCCTTCAAAGAGGGTCGGTGGCACCAAATAAGGGTCGGTGGCACCAAATAAGGGTCTCGTTTTTTTCGAAAAATTATTATGATTCCAACTAAGGGTCGCTGATATTAACGTGGTTTATTATGGTCAATTTTAAGTAGTTGTTGATCCGCTTTTGGATATTATTGATTAAGATTTAATCAAATTAAAATGTAATTTGTAGATTCAAAAAATAAACTTGTGGATCAAGTGTTTAACTAATAGCATTTCTCTTCAAGGCAAAAATTGAAATTACGGAAAAAACATTTTACTAGACCAAAAAAAAAAACATTGAACTGTATTGAATCAAAAAAAAATATTAGTGAATGCAATATCTAAACTGTATCAAAATTAACGATATTATCTAGGACTTAGAACTCCATAAACGCCAAAGCATTATTTTATTTACAAGTTGAAATTTTTCAGCAAATGCCTGGAATTTGCACCAATTTCACTTTTCATCTCAACGAGGTAAAATAATAAAAAAACTTTCACGATGAAAGTTTCAGGGAGGCAAAAATAAACAAGTTCTCATAAAAACCCAAAAACGCCTAGTAAATTGCAGTCATTCCGATATTATTGCAATTGAATATATTGTAATTATTGGGGCTTTAATGTTAGGTTTAACGTCTTCAAGCAGCAATATAGTAAAATATTTAATTGCTTTTACCAACACTGTGGGCATCTTTGTGCCTGAAGGGCATCGTAGTATCTCATAAACACAAATATACCAGTAGGTAACCTACTGTAGATATGGGAAAATTTGCCTGCAAAAACCGCTGCATAACTAGTTTTGAATCAGTGTAATAAAAATAAACAAAAATTTTGGACAGCGCGTTTAACCTGATTATCCGCTGAACAAAAATGGAAGAAATTATTACTTTTTGTTTCGCGTTGCTATGATAACGCGCCCAATCAAAATTGGCATGTCGAGACAATTAAGGTGTTGCGCGGACAATAATACATTCTTACGAGAAGTTTTACAGTTTGCGAACTAAGCATCATGTGCAGATTACTTTGTTTTAACGCACGTTTTCTTCCGTCAACTCCATCAATTTGTACAGGGGTCGCCAAAAAAGGGCCCCTAAAATAAGGGTCGATTTTTCCCAGAAACATATTATTGCGTCAAATAAGGGTCGCTAATTTTAAGATTGATTCCTACGGATATTTCTTACTATTTTCACGTCCTCTTGTCGACATAATTAATTTAAATTATCAAATTATCAAACGCAAACAAAAATTATACTTTCATACAGTATCAGCAGTAAAATGTGGTTATCCTGGCTTTGCCAAAGAAGGGATTGGTCGCCATATGATGATCGATTTTCCAAAATACGTAAAAGACTCTTATTTGACGACCTCCTGTAATACATTCTAGCTCTTTTTTCTGCTGAAACTTGCGAGATAAAAAGGGCCTGAAATACCTGTGGTATAAATTTTGTACACATATGTGAACAGCGAATTGTTAAACTATGGAGAGGTGATTTCTGCGGAATCTAATGTGCGGTTCATTTCTGCTCTGAGTAACGACTGGCAAAAGATCAAGTTCAACAAGGAACTGAACCAGCTCATGACATTTTTGAGGGTTTAGCGGATAGAAGTTATGAAATTAATGGATAACATTTAGACTCATTCCGGTTTTAAACAATCTTGCTTAACTGTTGACAGTCAGTTAACATTTATTGTTGCTTCACATTGCAATTTCAAAAAATAGTTCTGGAAAGTTCCATCTTTCGGCCTCGTAATTCTGTTTATTTCAAGCAGTGAAAAAATACACAAAGTGTGCCTTAACTGTCATGCACCACCGACATCCACCACCGTCATGCACCGTTTGGACCAAATTTGGTCCAAACTCGTTTTCATGATTACATCAAAACTACTGTGCTGATTTCAAAAATTTCAACGGATTATTAAACTTTCATATGTCTTCTTAATAATTTATCTATATATATAAATCAAAATTTTAAAGTAAAGTTCTTTTTAAAGCTGTTACAAAAAGTGAGTTTTTTGAGATATTTGTAGCCCCTAATCCTGTCACCGAAAAAAACATAATTTAAAATTATAACAAAATACCGTATGTCTGGACATGAACTGTCGTCTAAATGCAAAGAATATTTTAAGATAATAAAAAATAGTTAAAAACAAAAAAAAATAGTTAAAAACAAAAAAAAAATATTATAATATGTTCCATACGAACATTTTACATATATCTGAGATATACATATAAATACAGAAAATACAAATTATACGAGCATCTAATCAAATTGGCCTACAGGGGAGTTAGTTATAAGGTCAAGGTCTAAAAACGGACTTGACCTTAATGCACTTTTAAAAAACTGACTCGACCTTATAACCATCTGAAAAAGTGCAACCCCTAAAATTTTTTTTTCACCATAAGCCCTTCTTGTTGGGCAAGAAAGCTCAAAAATTGGATACTTTTACTAACATTTCAACCCATTTGCAATATTATTTTTGTCCACCAAGCTAAACGTATCAATTTAATATTTGTCAATTTAATGGGACAGGGGCTACAAATATCTGGAAATAGTTTTTGGACATGGATCTCCAAATTTTCTTCAAATATTTTATAAAATTGAAGCTTGCTATCGTATTNTTATCTCATCAAATACTTATTATAAGTTTTTTGTTTTGAGTTTGTTACGATAACGGCACAATAGCACATATTTTAATTCCACTAATGTTCAAAGTAAAAAAGGATTCTTTGACAAACATTCTCACGTAATTTTCACCGCGTTTGAACAAATATTTTAGTCCAAAACACTAAATAGCTACAATTTAGTATTTATTACTTTAATAGCTCAGGGGTTACAAAATAACGTGCACTTATAATGTAACATAATTTTCATATAAATTTCAGTTACTGTATCAAATTTCAAGAGACCAGCGTATTATTACCTATAAAAATCAATATTTAGATTAGAGAAATTTGCACTATATGCTCGGGTTTTTTTGGTCCAGTATGAGCCCGACGGGTTAATACAGAAAAAAAGTTAATCTTTAAAAAAATCGTGATTTCGGTGGTTAATTTATAATTCGTTGTCCGTTTTACTTTATCGTTAACCGTTAACGAATAAAAGCGCCCTTGGACCAAATTTGGTCCAAACAGTGCATGACAGTTAAATTGGTCACAAAAAAAAATCTCAAAAAGTAGCGGGTCAAGGGTTTTATGGTCGGTTAACGGATGGCCGGTTCAGGGCGCACCCTGTGTGTCTAACTATATGGAAAAGGCGACACAAAGCTGAAAAAATATAAACTTAGAATTTGTGACGAGCACACAGGACTTCGAACAAAACCGAACTTGGAACAAAAATGAATTTGTGCTTGTTCGAAGTCCATGTTCGAAGTTCGGTTTGGTTCGAAGTTCGTTTTGTGTTCGAACTTCGGGTTCGAACTTCGGTTTCGAACTACAGTTCGAAGTCCATGTTCGAACTACGGTTCGAAGTCCATGTTCGAACTACGGGTCGAAGTCCAGGTTCGAACTTCGGTTTTGTTAAAATTTCGGGAATTTATAACTTCGGTTTTGTTCGAACTTCTGCTTGTTCGAAGTCCATGTTCGAAGTTAAGTTTTGTTCGAACTTCGATTTTGTTCGCAGTGCTTTGTGCTCAGTTGTGACCTATGACTCATAGGCTATGAGGGGCACAATAGGGTACTCGGGACTGTACTTAGCACACAATTGGCTCATATTAGGTCTCAATAATAAATTATTGTCTGTTTCCCAAAAACTTTGACCATTGCTTTACAAGCTATAAAATGACGAGAAAAAAACTCACGTCCTTATTCAGAAACGGTATATGACAGAAAACTACGTATTGTGTTTCAAACGGCTGTTGTTTTACTGTCTGTTTTGTGTTTTTCTTTGTGACGAGACGTTCACACATTTTAAACATGTTAAGGCATTCTAAAGAAGTAATAAATTAAATTTTCGCGAGCCGACTTAACAAATATGAGAGGACCGAAGTCTTCATGTATAATTGGTAAATAAGGTTAACAAGGCGGTGATGAATACAGAAAAAAAGTAAAACGAACGTGAGCACTTTGCTTTAATTTACAATGGAACAGTTTTATAAATAAAATAATGCGGGCCTCTAAAATTTAGTTCAATAAGCACGCATATACATTTATATTATACAGAGAACATATAACCTGATAAACGAGCACCTGCTGAATTGATATCAGGGTCTCTAGATGTGCGCTCTCTAGATTTGCGATTGTTTTAGGAAATTTGTAAATACCTCTAGATAAGCATCGATTTTTTTCTCAAATGTACTTCTAGATGTGCACTTTTTAAGATCGATTTTTTCTCAAATGTACTTCTAGATGTGCACTTTTTTAAGATCGATTTTTTCTCAAATGTACTTCTAGATGTGCACTTTTTTGGAACCTTTTTTCAAAAGGGTTTGGTTACCAACCCCTTTAAAAAATGATCAGATTGTTCGTCAGTACGACGAACGATGTCTCTCTAGATGTGCATGTCTCTCTTGGTCAGCACATTTTTTTGAAAATCGAAAATGCTCATCTAGAGACCCCTGACTGTATTAAAATATGACTCAGTAAAACTTAACCGTATAATGGCATGTTTTAGATGTTATTTTTTGAAGTTTTAACTTTTTCCTTTGAGGAGGTATATATACCTAGTTAATGACGGTATATCCAACCCGTTCGGCGTTAATAATTGGGCAATCATCATTATATTTTTCCTATCATATAGAAAACCCATATCTCAAATATTTATCAAATACAATTTATGAGGCAATTTATGATACCAATAATAAGGAAACCGTCTGGGTACTTTTTTGTTCATGAACAAATTGCTTCACACTCCACATAATTTATTACACGACTTTCGGCAAATTTCTAAATGCTATACCCGAAACTAGCTTTGTTATATAAATATTAGTCCATGCGCGCACAACGCGACACTTTCACTTGGCCAAAACCTGTCGCGTTGTGAGCGCATTGTCGCGTTGTGCGCGCACTGTCGCGTTGTGCGCACAACAATCACTAAATGCATTACAAGATACTATAACGTTTGTTTACTGGCTTTATATGTTATAAAACATCTAAATAAACCAAATTTTAAATACAAAATTAAATTTTAAATATTAATAATTTTAGAGATTAAATTTTAAGTACAAAAAAATACCAATTATTTTATACAAAATGGATTTTTTCAATAGAAAAAAGTGTCGCGTTGTGGAGTGTCGCGTTGTGCGCGCACTTTCCATTTCGCCAAAACCTGTCGCGTTGTGGGCTCACTGTCGCGTTGTGGGCTGTCGCGTTGTGGGCGCATTGACTGTATATAAATAACTCGGCAGTTCCCCAAACTAAGATCAAGATTAAAATGTGGTGAACCATAAGTTATGGTCCATAAGTTTGGTCCATAACGGAAATTCATCCTTCAAAACTGATAAATTATTTATAATAATATACAGATTTTCAATTTATTTGTTCATTAATATTTCGACGGATGCGTGAAGTTCGTTTGATCAAAAACATAAACTGAAGAAATGGACTATTTTTGTTTGACACGTTTTTAAAGCTGAAATAAGATAATTTTGAAATTTTCAACAAAAAAAAATTCGTCGAGAGAAATAGGCATCCCATTTTGTCAATTTTGGGCGGAATTTTTGTCGTTACAGTAATAAGAAATGACAACGCAAGATGGCGCGCCATACGCCGCTGAACCTAAAGGCACACCCGAAGCACAATAACCAGTCTGAGTCAATTTAATGAACAACTTTTAACCTAGGTGTCGTCCGTTGTCCCGAAAGAAGCATTTGTTTCAATAGAAGCATTTGTACCCTAGAATTTATGAGTTCAAATAAATTGTTTCAAACAGTTCTCGCATAATTTATCATTGTCTTCCATAAGAACCCAATTATCTTAACACAATTCAATTATCGTAACACTCTTTCAGGAAAAAAGTTGTTTAGATAACTGGTTAGTTGGCGTGTTTCATCCCCCACATAACTTAATACTAACCCATACACTATACATACTTTAATGAAAAGATAAATCTGCAAGCATTCAACCAGAAAATTGCTCCTTTGTTATATAATTAGTTTGTTATATAATAACTTTTTATATAACAATTTTCTTGATGAATTTTTATTAACAGTAAATAATAAAAATCGGTGAGCTATGCCCCAAATTGCCGTATTTGAATTGTGTCTGTCAATCAACAATGTAACAATCTGTTAAAATGATGGTTAATATAAAATTTTATTTCTTCTTATTCTGATACAGTCCAATTATCAATCAATAACTAACTATTGTCTTAACTCTCAGGGGGAAGGAGTGAAAAGGGAATTGTGTGTATATATAAACACACTTAAAAATCGGTATAATTAGAAAAAACTGTTAACGCCAAGTTGTAGAGCTGGTCAAACTACGTCGATCTGACTATTCATAAATTGATTTGTGCCAGCAGGGCCCCCAGAGAGCGGACGAAAAGACAAGTCGTGTTTATATATACACACACTTCCCCTTGGGAGTTAATCATAATTCTTTTATAATTATAATTATTTGTCATTGAAACTGAATCATTAATCGTTAACGAATATTTTTTAAAAAGTCACATCCGCAAATAACCTATCTTTTGCAAAAATGACCTCACTGCGCAACCGTTGGTTAAGACGTACGCCCACGCTTTATTTTAGGATTTTATGTTGTGAAAGAACTTCTCGGATTTTATTATAATTTTTGGCGAAATTACTCAAAATTATTTATAATTAGTATTTTATTAAATTAGACCGCATATAAGGTTTGGTGTGCAATACGTAGGCGGGTCCGTTATTCTCTTCCATGGAATTCCAGAAGAAAACGAAACTTTGGAGCCTTACCGGTACATTTTAATTACAAATTCCTTGGCATAAATTAGTTATTCGAAGCCGATACAGGCTGTATGAATCATAAACCTAGCGTTAAAGAATAACTTTCAAAATTAACAACGATATGTGTTATATATTTTTTGCGAATTTTGTTTTCTTTTGACGTTTATTACAGTACTGTATAACAATATTGAAAACGTTGTTCTAATTCAAAAAGTACCATTCCAACCTACTTTACTTGCGATACGTGTCCGCCATAAGTTCATCAATAAGCGAAAAATTTTCAGTATTTTCTCAACGAACGTTATTGCCTCAATTATTTCCCTTAATTATCTTCGTTGTAATACGTTTTCATCCTAATCTTCAATTTGGTAAAGTGATAATTGAACAAAAATTGCTGCTTCACGACTTCAGCGCTCGATTTTGTTGTAATGGAAATTTTAGTATGGCGAATGACGCGTGCCCGGAATATGCAATTTCGAAATTGTCTCAATTTGAGACACAGCCGAATCATAAACGAATAATGACGGGCTTTTTAGCACGTTAATATGCAATTTTAGGAGCATTATCGAGAGCTGTCGCAAAGAAAAAATTGAAACGGAGGAAATATTTTTAAATTTTTTTTTGTTTTTTTTGACACCTTCCAAGCGGCCATTAGCTAATCGGGGAATTGACACCGACTTATTTGTTGAACAACTGTGGGGTTTAGAAAATAGAACATTTATATGAACGTTGGGAATGTATATAATTACCTTTCTACAGTTGTTAACAAACAATGAAAAAAAGATATACTATCTAAAAATTTCCCGCTTGTTGGTTTACCCGGCCGGTCTCTCATTAGATAATAACAAATTGGTATTGCGCAATTCCCCGCTCGTGCGCTTATCAGGCCACCTTGTTTTACACATTTTCCAACTATTCCGCCTACGCCTTTGGGGTTTTTCAGGCCGTCTGAGGGGTTATCAGGCCGGTTTTGGAAGGCGAAAGTGGCGTGATAAACCCTCAGGTGGTGTATGAAAAATTTTATGTCTGTTAGATACCTATGTCACATAGACTATGTGTAAGATAACTGCGGAAGTGGTTATGTGAAATATTATTTTCGAATAACACTACAAGCGCTTAATTCGGTCTGAATATATTCAAAGGGATAAAAAAAACGTGATGGAATGTGTGACAACTGAGTTGGAGCTGGGAAAGATTTAATGACATAACTGCGGTTTCATCGCCATTTTCATACTTAGTACTCTGTTTTGCGGTTAGTCATTGAACGTTCTTAACTTTTGATCTCCATTGTCACCAATTCGCACTTTATGTGCGGTCAAAGGACAGCTCAGTAAGCCTGTACGTCAGTAAGCCAATTGGCGGTCGGAATATTTATTCTTTATTTTGGGCCGAAAATGTAAAAGGCCGGTATCGAGCATGTTTCTATTTCCCCTTTGAATCAAAAAATAAACATTTGATGAAATACCGCAGACGTACAGTGTAATTGAATTCACCACCTAACCAGTTATCTTAACAATTGTTCTGCTCAAAAGTGTTAAGATAATTGGGTAGAGCATTTGGAAATCGCGATACGTTTTGGTCTAAAAAAATAAACCCAATTTTGCTGAGATAACTCATTAGGGTGTATATCATAAGCTACGGCGCTGGGTCTGTAACTGAATTACAAGCAACGCCTATTGGCTCATGGTTTTTTATAGGCGCATATTACTGGCTAGCGTTCTTTAGCCACGCAAATGACTCACCGCGTTGCTTGTAATATACGTTATATACCGTTTGTGGTTAGAAAAAAAAATCAACGGCTGAGAGCTTAAGACGAAGTTAGCCCTAAAATTTTAACCAAAAACCAAATTTAGACCGTAGACGAAAAATGAAAAAAACCTGCCGGATATCAGCACGAGCAGACTAACCCTTCGGATAAAAGGATGTCGAATAAAAGCGCAGAGGGTGTATAATATTGGTGGACTAGCATAATGATGAGTCATAATACAGTATTATTAATACTCCATCTGAATATTTGTCAAGTGCAAACCTGCATAATCTAAATTTTCGATATTATTTCTTCTAAATTATTAGAATGAATACCGTAAGTTTTGAAGTAACGAACTAAAAATACGGTCCACTTTTGCAGATAACAATCTGATGAGACCCTTTGAATCATAAAAAACATAAATATTGTGTATGTTTCAATTATAACGGTACTTGATTCTTAAGTTTCTTGCTATTCTAAAGAATATATAATTTATATGAAAAACGTGAAAGTCAACAAAAATAGCAAATACAGTTCTAGCTGATCTAAAAGCAATACACTAGGTGCGCCGGTATCTTCCGAAAAAATTGAGAAAAGTGGTTAACAGCGTAAACTTTACACATACAACTTTACACATTATACATATGTATTTTATGTATACACAGGTTAAGTACTTAACCGTCCATTACTTAAACGTCCGGAACCGGCTTAACCGTCCACTTTTTAGCTAATTTTTTTTCAGAGCTAACGCCTACGCCCNCGCTCAAAGTCTAAAAATTATTTTGTTTACGAAAAAATATAAAAAAATATCAGAATATTCGTAACGATCGGAAAAGTACGAAACATAAAAAAATAGGGTCTCAAAGTTAAAGCGGGCTAAGATCGTGCACCAAACGCAAAAAAATATTTAGGGGCTCAAAGTCTAAAACTATTTTGTTTACGAAAAAATTTCTTGATTTTTTTTCTCAGTTTTTTGCATTTTTTTTGTTTCTTTTGTTTCCGCCGAATCTATTGTTCTCTTTCAATAATTTCGGCAACTATTTGCTAAGTCAACAAATGAAAAAAAAAATGGAAAAAAAAATATTGAATGGCACTGGGTTAGCCGACCTAGGGTGAACGCTTATTGGCTAGCGTCCTTTAGCCACGCAAATGACTCACCGCGTTGCTTGTAATATACGTTATATACCGTATGTGGTTAGAAAAAAAATCAACGGTGCCAGGCTGAGAGCCTAAGACGAAGTTAGCCCTAAAATTTTCACCAAAAACCAAATTTAGACCGTGGACGAAAAATGAAAAAAACCTGCCGGATATCAACACGAGCATGCTAACCCTTCGGATAAAAGGATGTCGAATAAGAGCGCAGAGGGTGTATAATATTGGCGGACTAGCATAATGATGAGTCATAATACTTCATCTGAATATTTGTCAAGTGTAAGCCTGCATAATCTAAATTTTCGATACTATTTCTTCTAAATTATTAGAATGAATACCGTAAGTTTTGAAGTAACGAACCAAAAGTATGGTCCACTTTTGCAGATAACAATCTGATGAGACCCTTTGAATCATAAAAACATAAATATTGTGTATGTTTCAATTATAACGGTACTTGAATCTTAAGTTTCTTGCTATTCTAAAGAATATATAATTTATATGAATAACGTGAAAGTCAACAAAAATAGCAAATACAGTTCTAGCTGATCTAAAAGCAATACACTAGGTGCGCCGGTATCTTCCGAAAATATTGAGAAAAGTGGTTAACAGCGTAAACTTTACACATACATACTTTACACATACAACTTTACACAGTATACATATGTATTTTATGTATATATGTATATATACATATGTATTTGGGGGGGGGACAAAACGAAAAAAAAGGCAACGATAAGCAAGCGTGTGTCGGAGTCATGAGTGACGGAAGTTCAGCAATTCTTATATCATTTATAACGTTATGTTTTTATTAATGCGTCAGTCAACAATACGTTTCCCATTCAAACTCGGCGCGATAAACGCGCAGGGGCCGATAAACACACATGGCGTATACCTTACATTCCATGTAATATCATTTTTAAGCCGAATTTCTCTGGTTTATTTGATAATAATTCACTTGGGCAAAAAGCTTCACTTGGGTCGAATGCAATGGCAATCGCTAACGGATCACCCTGTTGCCCAAGTGAAGCTTTGCGGCCCAAGTAATGTACTCCCGTGAAAACCGGCTCGATAATGGGCGTGATAAACCCGCAGGGCTGTTTTACCGACCTAAAATAGTAAACTTCATTTGCATTAAACCAAGATCACCAAAAATAAATTAACTGACGTTATTATTACCTCAATGTTTGTAGTGTTTTCATGATGGTCCATTAATATCGATAATGAACTATTTGTGATCAAGTGGGTCATTTGCATAAACTTCGAATAGATGTTCCAACTGGAATTGAAATAAAGTATTCACATTCAATGTCAGCGAAAAAAATACTATTTTTGAATTTACGTGGCATATTTTATTGAGTTTGTAATACGCATTTAGTACATCACTCGACAACGGGACGTTCATTACAAGCAAAAAATACCGAAAAAACGTTATTATTCGACAGATGTGATGGTATGTTGACAAAGAATCGGCTACAGAGGTTATAACAGTACACAGGATTTTTAAAGATGGCTTCAAAGATGAGAATCAAATGGTGTTAACCCCCACACTCACGAGAGTCCATTGTAGCACTATTTGAATTTATTTCGCTGATAGCTCTTAAACGGTAAGAAGTATCCCAATCTGGTTAGTGTACCCCGTTCATATGCTTATCACGCTTATTTCCATAAAATTATTTTTTGAGAAATCAGAAATTCACTCCCGACTACCGGTTCTAATACTTTTATAACTCTTATTAAATTGATTATGGAAAAATTGACCGTCTGGAGACGCGTCTCTAATAATTCCAATAAATTGATGAAAGCAAGCCCGTCTTTTTGGTTTTATAGACCTATTGGAATAATTCGGCATGACCTGACCCTTTATTTTCAAACACCAGTTCAATATGGCACTGTCGGAGGTGCATCATGAGATTATAAACGGTAGCGCAGGTGTTAATCTTTGACTTTTAATTTTTAGGTATCCACCACTTACTCCAGACAAACCCGTACTGTATTTGATTTTATAATATCCGACAGTTAAACTCACTGGACGTGTTTTGAGGTAGTTTTCAGTCCAAAATCCAAATTCCGTAATATAAATTACAAACATTGCAAGAAAATTTCAATATAAATCCACTGAAAGAAGGTGTCAAAATAACGTCACTTTTTAGAAATTTCAGTCAATGATACTCAATTTGTATCTGAGTGTTCAAGTGCACGATGTCGAGTTGGTTCGACTTAAACTTCTAAACTGCAATTATTCTTTGGGAGTTTTTGTCGTATAAACAAGTAATTAAAATATTGACATGCATATTTACTGGTGTAAACGCTTCTTAACTTTTTAAGTAACCTCGTCTTGAACACTCAATAAAAAAATTGGTGCACGATAATTACGGTTCTTATACCGCATGCATTATACAGTCATTACTCCTTTTCGGGACGTTTTCGGTTCTCGAAAATAGCGTCCAAAAATAGAATCGTCACAAAAAGGATCATTTTCTATTAGAATGGCCCTATGTTGGCCGAAAAGCGTCCTAAAAAAGAGCAATCGTCCCAAAAACGAGCGTCCCAAAAAAGGTTAGGACTGTAACAAATTATTAATACACCACCTAACCATTTGACTTAACACATTTTTTTCCGAAAAAAGGTGTTAATTCAAATGCAAATTNAATCAGTCAATTTGACTGAATGCTTTAGAGAAGTAGCCTTCCCACAGACTTTGGAGATATTCATGTAGACTTTGGATATTAATATGAGAACAAAAACAAATTGTAAACCGATTACAATTCGTTTCATACGCGTTTCAACAAATTTCCAGCTAATTATGTCTATTATTAAAGCCGTTTTCGAGCCCGGTGCCTTTTAGTCACACAAATGCGCCCTGGAAGTTCTTTTATATTGGTGCCCCCTAGGAGTTAAGATGTATCCCTAATTGGGTTAGTGTATTCGGTTCATATGCTTATCACGCTTATTTCATTAGAATTTTTTTTTGAGAAACCAGAAATGGACTTCCGGTAGCGGCACTTAAGAGGGGAAGGACTGTAATACAAAAATATCTTAAAAGAAGGAAATTGCATTCCGGTGATTTGTCTTTCGGTGATTGGCCAAGCGCGGTCAAAAAGACCAATGACAGGCCACACAGACCTCAAGTGCGCTGTCAAGCAACGTTACCAAAAATGGTAACATTATTTACTTTTTTCGCGTTTGAAAATCACTCCGATACTGTGTTTGATTTAATAATATCCGACAGTTAAACTCACTCGACATGTTTTGAGGTAGTCTTTAGTCCAAAATCCGAATTCGGTAATATAAAGTACAAACAGTTCGATTTAAATCCACTGAAAGAAGGTGTCAAAATAACGTCACTTATTAGAAATTTCAGTCAATGATACTCAATTTGTATCTGAGTGTTCAAGTGCACGATGTCGAGTTGGTTCGACTTAAACTTCTAAACTGCAATTATTCTTTGGGAGTTTTTGTCGTATAAACAAGTAATTAAAATATTGACATGCATATTTACTGGTGTAAACGCTTCTTAACTTTTTAAGTAACCTCGTCTTGAACACTCAATAAAAAAATTGGTGCACGATGATTACGGTTCTTATACCGCATACATTATCTGAGTGATTATAATATTATATAATCTTTCTTGACAATTAGTCAAAAACTTTGAGTTAACTCTCAGGGGGAAAGAGTTTTTGGGAACCCGGAAAATGCGTGTTAATAAACAAGCACTTAAAAAATCACAATAATTCGCAAT
This sequence comes from Oikopleura albicans, assembly GCA_004367875.1. Taxonomy (NCBI): domain Eukaryota; kingdom Metazoa; phylum Chordata; class Appendicularia; order Copelata; family Oikopleuridae; genus Oikopleura; species Oikopleura albicans. Next base: position 2,958,886 of record SCLG01000001.1, read on the forward strand.
AATTCAGAAAAATTGGTAAAACCGAGGTGTATAGCTCGTCAAACTACGTCGATTTGACTATTCAGAAATTGATTTGGGCCACCAGGGCCCCCTAGAGAGCTGTTTGAAATCTCCAACCTACGCAAAAACACCGTCAATCGAATTCTCTCGAAAAGTTGAGGTGGGGTCACCAATACCCGTTTTGCCCTACGGGGCATCCATATGCCTTAAATCGACGAAAAAAACAGGTTACGTGTCTATATACACGCACTTCCCCCTGGGAGTTAAGATAAAATAGCGTCCAAAAATAGAATCGTCACAAAAAGGATCATTTTCTATTCGAATGGCCCTATGTTGGCCGAAAAGCGTCCTAAAAAAGAGCAATCGTCCCAAAAACGAGCGTCCCAAAAAAGGTTAGGACTGTAACAAATTATTAATATAATAAAAGAAAAAAAAAAGTTTTTTAACCTATCTATCAAATAAGTTTGTTCTGGAAACTTGTCCACCTGAAGAATGATCAATCTTTGATCTGTCCAAAACATCACTTAGGAGGTGGTTAACAAGACGAGGGAGCGCGGTTTTTGCGGTATTTGACAGAAGTGTGAATTTTTCACCAAGAAACCCAAAACGATAAATTAAGTTCCTACTGTCTTAGGTTCGTTTGTTTATTTTTGTTGGAGACTTTATCGCTTGCAGGTGTAATTTACAGTCTGTAATTATAAACCGATGGGCAAAAAAGAAGGAAAAACGACGTAAATGTACGTGGCATTAAGTGCTATTTAGTAATTATGTTACTAACAAATATTAAATATACACCACCAAACCATGTGACTTAACACATTTTTTCCGAAAAAAGGTGTTAATTCATTTGCAAATTGTTAAGTCAAATGCAAACTGTTAAGCCA
>SCLG01000001.1:2961148-2977422 GCA_004367875.1 Oikopleura albicans
TGCAAACTGTTAAGTCAAATACAAACTGTTAAGCCAAATGGTGTTAATTCACATGGTTAGGTGGTGTATATCGCCTAAGCAGTTATGTTAACACCAAACCTTGACATCAGTTAACACCATACATGGTCAAAAAGTGCACTGGTAACTCCACTGGTTTTACTTCAGTGGTAATTTTCAGGAACTGGTACGAAACTCGACTGGAAAATGGTACCAGCTTGTGAAAATTACCAGTGGAAACCGCAGACCATCCGAGTGAAAGGGGCAATATCGCTTTCGTCAAAAAAACAATCGCCAAATAAATCGATTCGTCAAAAACGAGTCGCCAAAGAGTTCGTCCAAAGAATTATTTAGTCAAAAAAGTGATTCGTCAAAAAACTTCGTCAAAAATTTGACGAAAGTTTTAACAAAATTATCAATAGAAATTTCGTCAAAAAATTTCGTCAAAAATTCGACGAAAGTATTTACTGAATTTTTAATGGAATATTCGTCAAAAACCTCCGTCAAATTTTTCACAGCAATTTTTGACGAAAAATAAAGTCAAAATAATATTAGCGGGTTCGTCAAATTTTTGACGAAGATTTTTGACGAAAAAATTATTGAAAATTTTATAAGTATGATCGTCAAAATTTTGACGAAATATTTCTTTGACGAAGTTCTTTGACGAGTCGTTTTTGACGAATCGATTTATTTGACGACTTTTTTTTGACGAAAACACCATAGGCCGAGTGAAAGGTGTCCTGCACTAGTCTGATTATCTATTGCTACGTGGCGTTAAGATCCTCAATTTCAAAAACCTAAACTCAATTACCGATTCGAAACATTACACTTTATCCCGAGACATTCCGATGCCACGTAGACAGATTTTTTCGGCAATTTTAAAACTTCGTAAATCACCGTGGTTCATTTTGAACGGCACGTTATTTTTCTTGTTTCGGCATCCGAAAGTTTTTTTTCTCTCTCTTTTGATGGAAATCGATTTTCGACGTAATTACTAGACCCGCAGAATTTATTCAAATGTGAAATTGTTTCAAATTGCGCACCGTGAATTTATTGCGGATATAGAAGATGCAATTTCAAATACAGTATAGAAATAATTTTATATTAATCAAAAAATAAATAAATAGAAATTTAAAAACGAACTTAAAATTTAAAAACGAACTTTACGATTCAAATGTATTGGGGTATTCCAATTCCAGAACGCTTTCTGATTTTGACTCTTTTTGCCCCGCAGTCGAACTTAGGTACCATTTTAGTTATACGCCCGCAGTTATCAGGCACCCTTCGAAATTTTAAATTTTGTATTGCGTAATTCCCCGCTCGTGCTGTTTTCAGGCAGTTTTTGCATCTTTTCACCTTATTCCGCTTTTGCCTGCACAGTTATCAGGCTTCCTACGCAGTTATCGGGCAGATTTTTGTGTCGCGAAATCTGCCGGATAACTGCGGAGCGGGTCTATTTTGTTGATATGCATTGTTTTTAGCTTGAAAACGAGTTTTTGATTCATCTGGCAAATAGGACTGAATTTGAAATGCGCCAATTTTAAGAACTAATGGACGACTTCATTACTGTAAATGAATAACTTAATAAATCGAATAAGAATTTCATTTGAATATACGGTTAATGTGTTGAACACGTCATGAAGAGGTAACCTACTTTTTTTGTTCGGTATTTGCAGATATTGCCAGTCACAGACCTGTATTCAATTTATTCTCGGTATAAAAGGTGAAGTTGATTATCAAGTTTACGTTTTTTTGCATTCAATAGCTTGCAAAAGTATGCGAATTATATTTTTTCACATTATTGGAATCGTGGTAACGCGATTTAAAGGTCTGAAGTTATTTTGCTTCTTCAGTTTTGTGTTTGTTATACTGGTAGATATGATAGAAGTGGGCAAATCGAAAACTTTTCAAAAAGTGTCAACCTACGCAAAAAACGACATTTGTCTTAACAACTTATACCACCGTCGGCCATGTCGGAATAGGTCGCAATTTTTTTGTCCCCAATTTTACTTTTTTTTCTATTTTTATTACCAAAACCCGTACTTGACACTTTATGTCCCGAAGTTGGCCTCTAACTCTCAGGGGGACAAATGTGCAAATTTGCATAAAACGCCCGAAATTGACGGAAAATGCTAGTAAACCGGGCTTAATTAACGTTTACCGGAACTGATTTTGTGCAATTTTTTTTGTATTTTTTGCAAATTTGCCCGTTTGTTCCTTGACGGATTATATGCCACTTCGAATCTTGTATCACGCTAGCGTCATATTTTTAAGATCTTCAGCTTGAAAATTTACGAAGACCACATAGCTGGAAGAATCATTCGAAACCTCCAACTTTTGATAAATTAACATGGATGATTATGAACTCCGAATTTCGTTACATAAAACGTGCTCTCAAGAGTGGCCGATCAACGAATGCGGCAGCAAACACGTCCGTTATTGGGAGTGCCTTATCTCGCCTTGCAGATTCATCTAGTAAAATAAAGAATACAAAAATTTTGCAAATTGACACAAATGGGTTAGCTACTTATATTGATTATCTGGCTCGCACAAGTTAACTCAAACACATAATCGAAGATTTCACGAGTTTTTCCCTGATGAGTTTCCCGGACTACCGGTAATTGAGACTATAAAAGTAGAGATTCTACCAAAAAAAAAACTGTTGAAAATAAAGCTATGTTTGCCAATAATGTCTCTTTATTTACAGTCATGCGCATCTGGGGTAGCTAGCAGAGGTAAAAATTGGGTAAAAACACGATTCTGAATACAATTCCGGATAAAACTCAAGTAAAAAAATGGAATTCGGGTGAAACTTGGGTAAACATTTTTAATTCGGGTAAAATACGGGTAAATTCGGCTAAATGCGGGTAAAACACATGGGTTGGAATCGGGTTGGACAACGATAATTACGACCTAGTAACCCGAAAGGGTTTGTTACCCGAGTTATACCCGAAACGGGTAACTTTACCCGACTTTTACCCGCGGAATTGGAATCGGGTTGGACAAGAAAAAAAATCCAATGTGCCGACCTCTGGTAGCTAGTTAGCCAATTTGCTCCAGCGTGCCAAACAATGAACGGATTTTTTTGATTTTTTTTTTGAAGCCCTGTTCTTCTTCTCTTACTGGGGTAATTTTCAACTTCAACCCTCGTCCTCCACGGACCAAAACGTAAAAACAATTTTCTAAAAAAAATTATTTTTCTCCCATATTAAAACGTAAATTTTTTTCTTGATTTCAAATCCGTTGTCCGTTTTTTATTATCACAAGCCGTTCTCTCTTTATTTAGAAATAAAGTGAAAATGAGTAGCTAGATACCCAATATGCGCTTGACTGTTAAACAACCTTTTAACAGTGTCTAAATTGTAGAACTTTTTTAAATTCTATTCTACTTGCAAGAAATTCATTTGTCTGAAACTATTGCTCTGGGTCGTACAGTGGGTATAAAAAGAATTCGGACGGTGGTGGACTGAATCGTCCGGTCAAATAAGGTTTTCAAAACAAGTAATAAAACTGTTTATTATTATTCGTTTTTGTCTTGGATCGTTTTGGTTTGAGGCAACAGCCATCTTTAAGCATTTTCGTACAAGCATTTTGGAACGTTTGTGTTATTCGAATAACACTTATATAATTCTCACAGAGGAAACAGTTAGCACTACTGCAATCCATATTCATTGGGTCGGCGAGAATCATGTTTGACAATAAAGATACTAAAATTAGGTTGCCAATCGTGTAGCACACCATATATGCGGGTGAAGGGTACTTTCGCGACCATTTTTGGTCGCGAAAAAAACCCGTTTATGAGTACTTTCGCGACCACACCATTTGGTCGCGACTCGTTGTTTAAAAGATGGTTTCGCGACCACATGGTCGGCAAACCTCCCCAAAACACCCTTTCGCGACCAAATAGTGTGGTCGCGAAGATACTCATAAACGGGGTTTTTTCGCGACCATAAATGGTCGCGAAAGTACCCCGCTCCCATATGCGTCCTTATGTTTCACCCCGTTATATTTCATTTTTTCCTGTTCCTTACCTCTAGGGGTGCACCGTGCTTCCCAGCCGTATCAAAATAACTAAAAATTATGAAATTGATCCAATTTTTATACGGAAGCTGATTGTCTAGTTCATATGCTTTCAATACGTTTATAAATCCAATTCTTAGATGAAAGTGGCCAAAAATCGAACAATCCCTGCGTTTGATGTGGCACCGCGGTCTTTCGAGGAAGACATTTTCATGAAATCTCAGAGCAACTGTTTTTCAAGGAAAATTTCAAATTTAGTTGTATAAGAACTATCGGAGAAATTTCTTGAAAAACTAATTCCTCGAAAAACTTGCGAGGAACAACTGCGCTACCGTTTGGTGTTGACTGGCGTTTGTTCACAAAATTAATGAAAAAAATCCCGGTAAATCCGCCTTTTCCCGGTTCAGTTATGTTGACGATAGCGCAGATGCGTAGAATAAATCGCTCAAATTTCTTTTTAAAAGTACTTGTATATAGTTAATCAGGCTGAGTTGCAACCTAAAAACCACAAAAAATAATGAGACCATTTGATCAATTTCCTGTTGTTGAACTTTAAACGGGTTATAGTTTTTTTGTTTATACAATTAGATCCGCACTTTATTTTTGGCACCTTGAGTGCTCATTAGGGAAAATTATGGAAAATAAGGGAACTCCAAATAGGTTTTTGCGCAATTAAAGTTTGTTCAATACTTTTTTATGTTTCTTTAAACCCGCACGGTGCGAGTCGCACCATATGAAAACATTTTTGTGCTATTTCATTGGGAGCGCTTCACTTGGGCCGAGGGCTTCACTTGGGCCGAATTTCTATGTTTTATTGGGTAATGCTTCACTTGGGCCGAAGCCGACGGGGTTGCCGACGGACCACCCTAGGGCCCAAGTGAAGCTTTCGGGCCAAGTGAAGCTTTCGGCCCAAGTGAAGCTTGGCCCGAGTGAAGATTCGGGGCCCAAGTGAAGCGCTCCCATTTCATTTTCTCTCAAAACAGATGTCTTGTGTATTTGACTATGGATTAATAAAAATGCACAAAAAAGAGGTTTTTGACAAATTCAAAGCGTACTTCTATCACCCGTTCCTATGAAAATGCTGTATACTGCCACTACTTTTATCGTTTTTATACCAAACTCTAAGTAGAAATTAAATCAAGCCTGTCATGGGAAGCCGTTGAAGCGACAGCTTTCAATTTAAATATGAAAAAATCCATTATTTTCTGGATAAATTAATGTCCCGGACAGAGAACGCTAGCTAAATTTTTAATGCAAACTATTTATTGCAATATATCTGCCAAAATGGAATGGCAGAGATAAGCCGAAAAAAGTTGCCGATACGTACTGTTGATTTTGTTTTACTATAAGTTAGTCTCGTTTATCATTGCCTCCGAATCAGTGTTGGAAAAGTTGGCCAACGCTTCAAATTTCCCCAAGGCCCAACGCGCTGATTTCGACGGTCTCAACGCGTTGGGCAAAAAAATTCCTCAACGCCCAACGTTCCCAACTGTGGTAAAAATATTGTCACCAAACATTGTACAGTTCGTCTGTTTAAACACCGCGGTGCATCGATAATGCGCATAAAAATATGGTGTTTTTGGCGCACACCTGTTTTGTTTTCAAAAAATTTCAAGAGAAAAAAAATCTGGATAATTTAGATAATCAACAGTGGATAATCAACCGTTGTTAGTAAACGTGTGGTAAAAGTTTTAGCGCAAAACATATTCCTAAGACGTTTTGTATTTTAAGATTAAAATAAATTTGTTATACAATTTTATGTTTTTGCCAAATGTGTTTGCGTGATTGCGTGATGTCATTTGCGTGATAATCAGATTTTTGTTTTTTGCATATTTGTTTCCAACACAGGAAATCATATTTTTTTTTTAAATACTTTTGGAAAACAATTAACAATTTTAAAACATGCGGTCTGAAATACGGTGATTTCAACGAAATAACAAATCGTAAAATAGAGGTGAAATTTTATTAATTCATTCAAGAAGCACAGAGGACAGACCTGTTTAACTCTCAGGGGGAAGGAGTTTTCGGGAACCCGTAGGGGTAAAATGCGTGTACAGTTGATGTGCACACAACGCGACGCTGCACAACGCGACGCTGCACAACGCGACAATTTGCACACAACGCGACGTTTTTTTGGAAGTGGTCGCTGCAGTATATACATAAATATATACAGTAGGTGTGCACACAACGCGACGATGCGCACACAACGCGACGGTTTTCGAGAAGGGGTAGTGTCGCGTTGTGTGCACATCAACTGTAAATAAACACGCACATAAAAATTCACAATAATTCGCAATAATTCAAAAAAAAAAAAAAACTGGTAAAGCCAAATTATAGAGCTTGTCAAACTACGTCGATCTGATTATTCAGAAATTGATGGGCTACCAGAGTCGTCTAGAGAGCTGTTTGAAATCTCCAACCTACGCAAAAAACACCGTCAATGGAATTTTCTCGAAGAGTTGAGAAGGGGAAAAACAAGTTGCGTGTCTATATACACGCACTTCCCCCTGAGAGTTAACCTAATAGGTCCTTGATCACATTGGGCGCGCTCTAATGTTTCAGTTATCTTTTACATTTTTATGAAATTTGGAAAAGGATTAGAGCATCATGAACAAACGATTACTCTTAAATGTACAGTCCCTTGTCCAAATAAATGACACTTTAGGTGACAAGTCTAAAATACAGTCGCTTATTTGGGTACGGAACTTACAATCATTTATACGATCATTATGTCCGATCAAGTTTTACATAAGCTTGATGGGCCAATCATGGGGCCATATAGGGCCATATGGGCCAAAGGCTTGAGTGGTCATTTTTAGAATTTTTTACACGTAATTTTGCAGATATTTATTTTTTTCCGCTGGAAAGGTCAGTTCAATGTGGATAATGCGGCATTGCCATTTAACGGTACATTTTATGAACTTGAAATTATGAATCACTTTTATGCATAATATAATTAAACCAAAAAACAATGGCCATGGATTGCTAGATTTTGAGATTATCATTTTGAAATAATATTAAATTAGACCATAAGGTGAAAAATTGTATGATAAAAAAGTATTGTTCATATAGGATTGATCATCCATACCGTATGAAAGGGGTAATAATTTTAAAATTAACACACTACAGTCCTCGTCCCCGAAACGTCCGTCCCCAAAACGTCCAATTGTACCCGAAACGTCCAGGTTTTTTTTAATTTAGTCAATGAACCTGAAACGTCCGTCCCCGAAACGTCCATTTTTTGGACATTTTTCGGACAATTTTGGCCATTTTTTGGACATTTTTGGCCATTTTTTCGACATTTTTGGCCATTTTTCGACATTTTTGGCCTTTTTGGACGGAATATCCATTTTTTTGTCAGAATAAATAAATGTGTAATGGTTGTTTTACTTGGGACGAGGACTCTACTGATATCGAAAGCCATTTAAAACACTGAAATAGCAAAAATATGTAATAATGAAGGTTTTTAACGTTAAAAAAGGCCTGATGTACCCGAAACGTCTAGTTGTACCCGAAACGTCCAGGTTTTTTTGAAAAAGTTTTGGACGTTTCGGGGACGAGCACTGTAAATGATGTAAGGGCCAGGGCTCGGCACAATTGATTTTTTTTTTGGCTCGGCTCGGCAATTGAGCGAAGAAATTTTGCTTGGCTCGGTTCGGCTCGCTCTAGCTCGAAATTTTTCTGGCTTGGCTCGGTTTGGCTTGCTCTAGCTAAAATTCTCTGGCTCGGCTCGGCTCGCTGTTGCTCAAAAATTCTGTGGCTCGGCTCGGGCGATCAAAAAATTTTAGTGGCTCGGCTCGGGCGAGCCAAATTACCATTTTGGCTCGCTCATGTTCAAATTAGGTACTTCTTAAAAATTAGGTAAAAATTACTTTTACCGAGCCGAGTCAAATTGTAATTTTTCTGAGCGAGCCAAAGCGAGCCAATTGTGCCGAGCCCTGGTAACTAGCCATAAACTATAGTCTATGGCCCATAGACTATGGGTTTGAGTGCCACTTTTTTCGGTTCATTGGAAAATTTTTCACCTTTCAAAAATGGTCAGATAAACAGGCAGTGTACCGCGTATTTCATTTTTGTATTTCAAGTTACCGCGTATTCAAAGCTTTTCAGAAAATTTTATGACACATTGTTGTAATTATTATCAGAGCTTAACAGCTATATTTATGGCTCATATATAACAAATAGCAATGGTATGATATTTGTCAATTACACCGGGTGCGCAGTTACCGGGCGTCCAGTTATCGGGCGGGTTTGTGCTGTTATCGGGCACCCTTTGCTGTTATCGGGCGTTTTTTTTTCAATATTTTTGGATATGTATGACCAAATTTCCCGCTCGTGCTGTTATCGGGCACCCTCGTGCTGTTATCGGGTGGTTTTTTTGCATATTTTTACCTTATTCCGTTTACGCCCTGAGCAGTTATCGGGCGCCCTATTAAGGTTTTTTGTCGCGAAACTAGCCCGATAACTGTGCACCCGGTGTAATAGTTATTCAGTAATTGTTGGTTTCAAAATTCATATTACAAATCATTTGCATTATTGGAAGATGGAATTATACCATTGGAATACGAATACTGTGTTTCGGTGTTCGGATTAATTTGTTCTCTTCGATTCATCTCTCATAAAATCTTTGAATATTTCTTATTATTATTATTTTGGTTTTATTTTGGGGCATCTTTAACGCTCCATTAACGTATGTAAGTCATTTTGAATAATTTACAGATAACATGATACTGTTCAAACGTACGCGTCTCAACGCTTGAGCCGTAGCCAATAAAAACAACGCAAATATTCTTTGACTTGCTATATTTGCGCCGACCTCTACGCGAACTGATCAGATATTGGCTCGTATGGTAGCTACCGGTAGAGTCGGAGTCCAAGCGCATTGTGAAAATCAGTTTTTTTTTCGGGCTAGGGTTACCCCTTTAACAGTTAACGTTTAACTTTCAATATTGTTTGATTGAAGGTGAGCCCTCGACTTGGAATAGTACGGAAGCAATCATAGACTTCGATTCATAGTGGTAGATATGGTAGAAGTGGGCAAATCGAAAATTTTCGAAAAAAATATACACCCCCTGCGCCGTTATCGGATCACCCTTTATGGGGTCAAAACTCGTTATCGGGTCAAAATTTCGACTCAATATTCTAGAAAATTCCCGATCGTGCCGTTATCGGGTCAAAATGTTCGATCAAAACTTTCCAGACATTCCGCCTACGCCCTGCGCAGTTATCCGGTCAAAACACGTTATCGGGTTAAAATTTGTCCTCGAAATGTTGACCCAATAACGGCGCAGGGGGTGTAATAGATTATTATATATATATATAAGAGTACTGTCTGAATAAGACTATCTGATAAAGAGTATTAAACGAAAAATATTAAACCCTGCCGAATAATATAAACCGCCCTTATTTGGCAAATAGCATTAAACTGTCCTAATATTGTTCTTGCTGCGTTTTTGGCTTTGACGTTTTTGGTCAAAACGCATTAACATACCGTTTTCTTTCTGCTAAAGACATCCGTTGTCTTTTTATTAAAAATTGAAATAATTCAACATATATAAAAAAGATTGCAGTCCTATATATAATTTCAAAAAAGACCATGAATACTTTTCTATTTTTAAGCCATTTACTAGTGATTTCACCAATTTGCGCCAATAGTTTTCCAAAATACTTCGCCAAGTACGATGTCGTGGGTCCATCAAAAGTAAAATACTTTAATCCAAAAAGCAAGGTACTTATTCTCATTTAAAAAATCACAAAACCTTTTCACCATTTTACGGCAGTTTTGCTTTGTAACCGCGACCAGTCAAATACTAATTTTCAAGATGATATTCTTTCATGTGAATTTCTTTAACAAATCCTAAAATCAAAGGTGAGACCTAATAATATATTGAACGGTTTAATTTGAATCATCCAGTAAGTCCTACGTTTCCCATGAAGTTCAACCTAATGGGCTTTGAGAACAATTCAGATATTTTCAGTTGCTTCTTTATAAAAATTTATTTTAAAAATTCAACTCTATATTATTAACTCTCAGAGGGAAGTGCGTGTATATAGACACGCAACTTGTTTTTTTGTCGATTTAAGGCATATGCAGGCCCCGTAGGGCAAAACGGGTATTGCTGATCCCCCCCTCAACTTTTCGAGAAAAATCGATTGACGGTGTTTTTGAGGTAAGTTGAAGATTTCCAACAGCTCTCTAGCGGGCCCTGGTGGCCCAAATCAATTTCTGAATAGTCAGATTGACGTAGTCTGACTAGCTCTACAACTTGGCTTTACCAGTTTTTTTAATTATTGCGAGTTATTGTGAATTTTTGAAGTGCGTGTTTATTTACACACACATTTTCTCCCTTCAGATTCCCAAAAACTCCTTCCCCTGAGAGTTAAAGTGAAAACAGAGTCTTGCTTATGTTTGTATTTCAGTTTACAGCGCCCCTCAACGATATGGGTGGTTGGGGCAAAAAACTTGGACGTCTTGGTGGAAAATTAAAATTGAAAATGAAATACTAAATATTTTTAACCTGACAAAGTCAGGCTGACATTCTTAAAACTAGCCCTGTGACCGACTTCAAATAATCGGTTAAATAAATATAAAAAAAAGAAATAGAACAAGCGGTCAAGTCATTTGATAACGGAGACATAAATAAGACTTTCCGATTCATATTTTGTACGGTACAGTCAGGGGTCTCTCGATGTGCACTCTCTCGATGTGCATGTCTTTCTCGATGTGCACGTTTTCACGAAAATTTGTAAATACCTCTCAATGTGCACCTTTTTCAGACTATTTTTTTTTTCAAATAAACTTCTCGATGTGCACTTTTTCCAGGTTGATGTTTTGGAAAAATTCTGCTCGATGTTCACCTGCTCGATGTCTAAAAAACGTAATAACCCAGAAAAAACTGTTTACTCAGACAGCAAGATGGTATCTTATACTTTCGTCTCTGCAGTCGTGCTTGTTTTAGACCGTTTGAAATTATCACCTAATCTGGTACTCAAATATAATTGGACGTCCAATTCCTTTTTTATCAAATTATATCTTTAAATATTAAAAATAATATCATGGTATATGTATATATATAGATATTGTAAAAACTTTTGATCACGGAACGTATTTGTCATTGTACAATCATAACCAGTTGAAAACATTTATATTGGGGCAAAAATATATAAAACTTAAAAAAAAATTGTAGACAAAAAATGAAGTTTGAATTATTTTGCCTGGTAGTCACTGCTGTACAATCGGAACACGGACGGACACTCCATACGGCAACTCCCATCATATATAAGCGTTCATCAACAATATCGGTAATTTATGTGAAATTTTATAATCCTGTGAAACTTTGTGGTATTTCTGTCCACGGTGCGAGGTCTGGAGTCGCTAACTTTTTCCCACACCCTCAAAAATTAATGAAATTTTGGGGTCCGATGTATTTTCGGACGGAGAATCCGATTTGTATAGCAGTTTTTTGGGCAAACCGGTTTTACCGGTATTTATCGGTAATAGGCAATCTAGTAACAAAATTGCATCTCCTGTCAAAATTTGGGGTCCTGACGACAACTTCCGTTTTTAACCGTGGACAGCCTATATGATATATCTATTGCTATATCTATTGGCTATATCTATTGCAAAATATATAATTGTGTGTCGTGATCTTACATCAAAACTCAAATAAGTGAAACATAATGGTCCAAACTGGAAAAGGTGAACATAAAGTTGAAGTGCGTAAACCTAAAATCAAAATCAGACAGAACTGATAAAAGTGACAACGCCAAGTAAGCGTCAGGACGCCAAATAAATGCAGGTTTCGAAAAACCCGCAAGCTAACGGCACATTGTGTAGGGCCTACACACTGTAGGCGTTTCTAAGATAAACCGGATACATTATACACAGGGTGCGCAGTTTACCGTCAGTTGGGGACACCGCCAGTTGGGGACACCGCCAGTTGGGGACACCGCCAGTTGGGGACACCGCGAAGGGTGGCGGTTAACTGCGCACCCTGTGTAACGGAACGAACGAGAAAACAGCAAGATAACTGGTGACAACATAAAAGCACAGGTTATGTTTAACTGTTCCTTAGAAAATAATTCTTACTTGTTTTTTCATTCCGTTTAATTATGTACTATAATTTATGTTTTGAAAGGATTTAAAGAACGATGTTTCCAAACAATGGGTAAATACTTGGCAACAGTTTTTTGGCAATATCTCAAGAAAACGATCGATTCAAGGTTTGTACTAGAATATCATCCATCTACGGCATCAGCTGAGTAATGATGTCCTCTTCTCGTTTCATTTTGCATCATAAGTTGAGATTAGGGGTGCACCTATTTTTTAATTTTATTTTAATTATCAAGTTTTAGTGATTTTTGAACTCAGTACAAGTCTGTAGGACTGCAAGAATCGAAAATTGTAACATGTTAGTCATTGTATGTTATTTCTGAGGCAAAAGTTTTGCCGCAAACTCGGGTGAAGTTTCATAAAATTTGGTCCTTGTGATCAGTATTAAAAACGTTGGGCGTTGGGAAAATTTGGAGCGTTGCCCAACGCTTGCGTTGGGCGTTGGGAAATTTTGAGCGTTGGGCGTTGGGAAAAAAATCGACCGTTGGCCAACTTTCGCAACACTGCTTGTGATCTCCAATAAAATTTAAAACCCATAAAACCCCTTATTGGGATCCAATCATCAAACGTTAAGCATTGCATGTTATTTCTGTAAGAAATTTTTTGAGGCAAAACTGAGTTTTGGGGTAGTTTTATAACTTTTGGTCATTGGGATCTCCAATAAACGTAGAGATCCATAAAACCCCGTAAACTTCATGCCCTACCCAAATTTGTTTCCTTTGTTGTTCCTGAGATCAAACAGTACCCAAATCCTAATTTTCAGATTTCTCGAGATAGCAAATTAGGTGCACCCATAGTTATGATCCATTTAATTAAAAACTATTTTTGTAGGTGAAAGAGCGACATCCTTACTTTTAGACCTTACTGACAGTTATTTCGGAAAATAAATTTTGAAACAGATAAATTTGTAATTTTATTAATATTTGTACATTATTTTCGCGAAAAATAATTTCATCCAAGAATCCGCTCGAAAGAANAGTGCGTGTTTATTTACATACATTTCCCCCCTACGGATTCCCAAAAACGCCTTCCCCTGAGAGTTAAAGTGAAAACAGAGTCTTGCTTATGTTTGTATTTCAGTTTACAGCGCCCCTCAACGATATGGGTGGTTGGGGCAAAAAACTTGGACGTCTTGGCGGAAAATTAAAATTGAAAATGAAATACTAAATATTTTTAACCTGACAATGTCAGGCTGACATTCTTAAAACTAGCCCTGTGAGCGACTTCAAATAAGCGGTTAAATAAATCGAAAAAAAAAGAAATAAAACAAGCGGTCAAGTCATTTGAGTTTAACTCCTCTTAACCGATTTGTCAATTAACTGACGACCCATGTGTTTTGTTTTCGGTATCTCTCAGTGGTATACACATTATTGTATGACATTTGAAAACGAAGACATAAATAAGACTTTACGATACGTATTTTCTACGGTACAGTCAGGGTTCTCTCGATGTGCACTCTCTCGATATGCACGTTTTCACGAAAATTTGTAAATACCTCTCGATGTGCACCTTTTTTCAGACTATTTTTTTTTTCAAATAAACCTCTCGATGAGCACTTTTTCCAGGTTGATGTTTTGGAAAAATCCTGCTCACAATGTCTAAAAAACGTAATAACCTAGAAAAAACTGTTTACTCAGACAGCAAGATGGTATCTTATACTTTCGTCTATGCAGTCGTGCTTGTTTTAGACCCTTCGAAATTATCACTCAATCTGAAACTCAAATATAATTGGGCGTCCAATTCCTTTTTTATCAAATTATATCTTTAAATATTAAAAATAATATCATGGTATATGTATATATATAGATATTTTTAAAACTTTTGATCACGGAACGTATTTGTCATTGTACAATCATAACCGGTTGAAAACATTTATATTGGGGCAAAAATATATTAAACTTAAAACCGAAAAAAAATTGTAGACAAAAAATGAAGTTTGAATTATTTTGCTTGGTAGTCACTGCTGTACAATCGGAACACGGACGGAGACTCCATACGGCAATTCCCATCATATATAAGCGTTCATCAACAATATCGGTAATTTATGTGAAATTCTGTGGTATTAGTAATTCTTATTAAGTAAGACTTACAGTCCTCGTCCCCGAAACGGGTGTCCCCGAAACGGCTGGTTGTCCCCGAAACGGGTGGTACCCGAAACGGCTGGTTTTTTTTTCAAGAAAACCAGCCGTTTCGGGGACGAGGACTGTACTTGTTTTTTTCATTCCGTTTAATTATGTACTATAATTTATGTTTTTAAAGGATTCAAAGAACGATGCTTCCAAACAATGGGTAAATACTTGGCAGCAGTTTTTTGGCAATGTCTCAATAAAACGATCGATTCAAGGTTTGTACTAGAATATCATCCATCTACGGCATCAGCTGAGTAATGATGTCCAGTTCTCGGTTTCATCTTCAGTTAAATTAAGGAGTGGGGTACTTTCGCGACCATTTACCATGTGGTCGTGAAACCATCTTTTAACCTTCAAACACATATTGCGGAAGATTGTCCGCATTGGCATATAAAACACGTTTTTTTGATGTTCTATTTTATTAAATCTAACGGCAGTGAAAACCAACATAGAGTAAACGATTACAAAATCGGAGAGCGAATAAAAATTAAAAATTAATTTCCGTAATGAATATTATTTAGTCATTTATTGGAGCTAGGAAACCTCAAAAAAGAGGCTATTTGTAATTAAAAGTTTTCACGCACATTTTTTTCTTAGTCATATTTTTCCAAAACTGTTAAGTAGTCAACGACCCACTAGCCTGCAAAAATGAACTCCCTACGTGACCCGGTTAACCGTTTGTGAATTTGTGTTTTTGTGGTCAAATCGACCAAAACATGCCCAAGGGTGGTCGGAGAGCATTCGAGAGGATGCTCATTCAATTCAGGATCATCGATGTGCTTATAGTGAATAATAACGTGGGTAAAAGCACAACGCGTGATGATGCGGACAATCTTCCGCATCTGTGTTCAAGGGACTTTGTTAAATATGTGTTTGAAGGTTAAACAACGATTCGCGACCAAATGGTGTTGTCGCGAAAGTACTCATAAACGGGTTTTTTCGTCCCCTTTTTCGTACACTTCACCTAAATTATGGGTACACCTAATTTTTTAGTGATTTTTGAACTCAGTACAAGTCTGTAGGACTGCAGGAATTGAAAATCGTAACATGTTAGTCATTCCATGTTATTTCTGAGGCAAAACCGAGTCAAGAGTCAAGAGGCGAAAATTCGGTCTCTGTCAAATTAAATTGAAAGCCCATATAACCCCACATGGAAATTCAATCATAAAAAGTTAGGAATTGCATGTTTGTTTCTAAAACTGAGGTTAGGGGTAAAGTTTCATAACTTTTGGTCGTTGGGATCTCCAATAAACGTAAAGATCCATAAAACCCCATAAACTTTCATGCCCTGCCCAAATTTGTTTCCTTTGTTGTTCCTGGACCCAAATCAGAATTTTCAGATTTCTCGAGATAGCAAATTAGGTGCACCCATAGTTATGATCCATTTAATTAAAAACTATTTTTGTAGGTGAAAGAGCGACATCCTTACTTTTAGACCTTACTGACAGTTATTTCGGAAAATAAATTTTGAAACAGATAAATTTGTAATTTTATTAATATGTGTACATTATTTTCGCAAAAAAAATAAATCCATCGAAGAATCCGTCTGAAAGAAATAAAACGAAGGAGAAACCATATGTCCCAAGTTCATACTCGGATTAAAGCTCCTTGAAAATATTTATGGTGTTTGAAAAAATGAATAATTATTCACAAAGGATGAGAAAAAATGTACATGGCACATTACAACCTATACAATGTCTGCCCTATCCACAAAAAGTTTTTTTTGTTTTTTACACTTTTTGTGAACAAATAAACCATACGTTTTTTCGTCATTTTAAAATATATGGAGGTAATTCTAGAGATGGTTTATTGTGATTTTTAACTGCGTGTTTATTTACACGCACTTTCCCCCTACGGGTTCCCAAAAACTTCTTCCCCCTGAGAGTTAAGCGTTGAATATACGTACAATACAATTATAAATTATAATCCAGGGAGCTATTGACGTTTGATATTATCATTTTACACATTGTACGTTTAATTAAATTCTAATTAATTCTTAATTTGTTTATATAATA
>SCLG01000001.1:2980005-3008249 GCA_004367875.1 Oikopleura albicans
AGGGTCCCCTAGAGAGCTGTTTGAAATCTCCAACCTACGCAAAAACATCGTCAATCGAATTTTCTCGAGAAGTTGAGGGGGGGTATTCACCAATACCCGTGTTGCCCTGCGGGGCTTCCATATGCCTTAAATCGACGAAAAACACGTTGCGTGTCTATTTTTACGCACTTCCCTCTGGCAGTTAAATGGTGTTATCACAGATAATATGAGGTTTTGAAGTGTGAGTATAAAAGTGTAATGATAAAAGACCGAACTGGGGATGTGATTAACCTTTAAAAAGTGCAAAGGACGCATTAGTGTCAAAATATCGATATTACATTCCATCAAATTTTGAATCGGGGAGGAATGAGTAAAAATCACAATTTTGACCTCTTCAATTTAAACTTTGCGGATTTGTTTTGACATGTTTGTGAAAGAAAAAATCGAAAATATTCGATTTATAATTGCCAATAATTGACTTGAGGCGGCAAAGCTGACAAATGTTACATTTTGTCTTCTTGGACTGCTTTTGCCCTAACGAACCCCATAACTTATGGGCCATAAGATGAACAAAAATATTTGTAAGATAACGGGTCCATAATATATCACTCGTATCATATTATAAAAAAAGAGCATTACATGCAGTTCGTTGAATAAGACATGGTATAATAAGTGCCATATAAGAAAAACGAACAAAAAGAAGCTCGAGATGACAAAAGGCGCCTTAATGTCGCAAAGTCCGTATTTGTCAGTTAGCTGCATGTAATTCATTTACAGACAGCCGGCACTTATCGGAGTGGGGACTGTACTTCTAATTTAAATAAAAAAAACAATAAAAAACTATTACTGTTGGTGACTAAACGAGTTGACACTTTCGTTTCCGATTTTTTCGTCAAAAACTGTCAACTCGTTAGGTCTTTGTCAACTCGTTAGGTGTCAACTCGTTTAGTCAGCAACTGTATACTAACTATTAAGAAAGTAAAATCCAAGTAGTTCAAATAATGTAGCAAGCATGAACAACTTTTATAGTTTATAATTTATAATACAATAAAAATCATATGTTAACCCCTGCGCTGTTATCGGGTCGCCCTTTATCGGGTCAACATTTCGACTCAAAATTTTAAGGAGGTCACGTCACTTAAGGGTGTCGGGACTGTATATGATTTTACACGAGAAAAAAACGAAAAAAGTGCTACTCGAAGAGAACAAGAAAAAACATTATGAAACTCGGAATTTCGGACAATTAACTCTCAGGTGGAAGGAGTTTTTGGGAACCCGTAGGGGGAAATGTGTGTAAATTAACACGCCAAGTTGTAGAGTTCGTCAAACTACGTCGATCTGACTATTCAGAAATTGCTTTGGGCCCCCTAGAGAGCTGTTTGAAATCTCCTACCTACGCAAAAAAACCGTCAATCCAATTTTCTCGAACATTTGAGGGGGTCACCAATACCCGTTTTGCCCTACGGGGCCTCCATATGCCTTAAATCGACGAAAAAACTAGTTGCGTGTCTATTTACACGCACTTCCCCCTCGGAGTTAATAAGCCAGTTTCAAAAACAACCACACTCCCAAGGGTCCATTGGTTAAAATTTCACCGAAATTTGAATGATGCAATTAACTTTTTTTCTCATAATCTATGTTATAAACTTGTATGGAAACTCACAGAACCTGGGGCCATTGGTAGATATGGTAGAAGTGGGCAAATCGAAAATTTTTCGAAAAAAAACTGGTAAAGCCAAGTTGTAGAGCTCGTCAAACTACGTCGATCTGACTATTCATCGTATTAGGTGGGCGTAGGTGGTAGAAGTGGTGCAGAAAAAAGTCCTTCTTTTGCGTAGGTTGGACATTTAAAACAGATCTCTAGGGGGCCCCGGTGGTCGAAATAACGTTCTTGATAGTCAGATCGACGTAGTTTGACGAGCTCTACATTTTGGCTTTACCAGTTTTTTTTTCGAAAAATTTTCGATTTGCCCACTTCTACCATATCTACCATTGTATGCTATTTCATTTGGCTTTCAACATATTAGCTTAAAATTTCTCTAGACGAAAAAATAGGGATGCCGCCACATCAAAGGACCCTTTGAGTTGATTATGATACCGTGATGAAAACCATAAATTGTTATAAAAGGCAAAAAGTAATTCCGATTTAAGCTGGTGGTTGTCTCATAGCCGAGTGGTTTTCTCCGGTGGAGCCTCCGCTAGGGTATTTGATTAGTCTATTATCGATTGGTCGAACTAAATAGTATATGTTTCAGTGCTTGTTTCGACTCTGCATTCGAATCATAACCACGACGTGAAATTTGAGTTAACTTATATTTTTCTCGTGATTTATTACAAGAGATGTCCGAAATGTGAGGGGCCCCAGTTGATCAATGAATTTTTGCGTTTTTAGAACACTTTGGTAGTTATTTTGGGAGGATGCCTCCCGACTGGGATAAGGAGCCCACAGATGACCGGTACATATTTAAATGGCACCGACTGAACTGCAATAATTTCTTATAAGTCGAAACGGGATTTGTCGACATGTCGACATGTCGTGACAAAAAAAAATAAAGTGGATAAAGGCAAAATGTGATAAAGTGTAAAGGGTAATTGTTATACAGTTGGTGTCAGGGATCGAAAAAACATGTGATTTTGGCAAAAATGTAATCACACTCACAAAATCACAGAAATAACAAAATCACAAACAAATTTATAAAAAAACATAACAAAATCAATCATAAAATGTAAAAAAAAATCATTTTGTGATCACAATAAAACCACAAAAATCACAGAAATTACAAAATCACAACTCAAAAAAAGCGAATCACAATCACAAAACGCAAAAAAATTTCCACTCACAATCACGCAAAAATCACACGTGTGATTGTGAGTGTGATTTTTGTGATTGCATTTCGATTCCTGGTTGGTGTGGTAACGAAGTGACACTTTCGTTCCCGATTTTTTGTCAAAAACTGTCACTACGTTCCATTACTGTCACTTCTTTCCGTCACTTTTGCCCATATTTGCCCAATTTTTCCTCCAAAAAACTCCAGAAAGTGTCACTTAGTTCCGTAACTGTCACTTCGTCACCATACCAACTTTAAAGGGTGAATTTTCGACATCTCACCCTTCCGACATTTTAGACATGATTCCGATTCAGCCGGTGCCATTTGAATAGCTGTGCATGTTTATAAATTTTTAATGCTGGTTTTTAATGTTGGTTATCTGAGATAAGGGGACAGCGCGAGTCTCACAAAATTGTTGTTTTATTCGATATAGTTTCAACAGAATGGATGTAACCTTGTTGAATAAGTTTGCAAAAAAAGCTTTTCAAAAGCCTCTAAAAGCTTAAGCAACTGATTAAGGATAGCAATGACCCTTCTTGCTATTTGAAGTCGTTACGATCCGAGCATAAAAAGTTGCCAGAAAAGGTTCAAGTTTCGAGTTTCCTAACTCAAAAATAGCATGCTCGTAACACTTATAAATCCGACTTGAATTATCACAATGTTTTTTTTTTTACAAATTAGTTGTAATTTGACCCCATTTTGCTCAAAAAGGAGTCAACTTACAAGTTAAATAATTTTAAAAGGTACATTCTTGATCTATGGGGGGTCATATTGATTTCAATAGCAATTAACATCTAGACTAATGACTGCCGTAAATCTGAATGACCAAACACTATTGAACATAATTGGTCTAATATCGATTGGTCTAATTGAATAAAGTAACATATCTCAGTGCTTGTTTCAACAGTGCTTTCATATCATAACCACGACGTGACATTGGAGTCATTTCATATTGTTTTTTTTCTTCTGATTTCAACAAGAGATGTCAAATATGTAAGGGACCCTACTTTTCGTGTTAATTTTGTAATAACTATTATGTTTCGGGTTAAGGGGGTTAATGCTGTCGAGTAACATTTTTGGCGAGACTTTCTTTCGAGAATTTGAGCAACATTTACCCCCTTGGTCAATACAAATTGGTACCGGGTCGAATATTTGAGTAACAAACTTTTTCGTTTTTCTTCGAGAGACGGGAAGTAACCGGAATTCAAAAACTATTAAGACTTAAAAGAAAAATAGTCATATTTGACCCTTAAAATATGCTGAAAATTTGGGTCTAGGGAAACTTCTCCGGAATCTTTTTTTTTTTATTTGATGAAAAAAATGTTTATTCTGGAAAGTGAAATATGGTTTGACCAGCAGCACTGTGTCGTTATCACTTGGTTAATTACAATTACCTAAAATCGAAATTGTGTTGACTCAAAAACCGAGCCGAGCCATTAAAAAAAGCCGATTATTCCGAGCCCTGGTTTGTATTCTACTAAATTTACTCTAGTTGACGAAATTTAATTCGCAGATGACCAGGGTTACGTGCGACCAATAAAAAGTAACGAGCAACGAACAGCACTGGTGTTTAAACGCAAGCTTCCCATCGATTTTTTTTTTGCATTGAAAAATATTCTGTATTTCAACTATCTGGACGTCCAAAAAATTGTTTAGGGCACTTTAAACGGGTCACGAAATATGGCATTTTCAGAGGCCCTGTCATTAATTTATTACGTGATCCGTTGAACTTGGCGCAAAACTGACCTTGACCCCTATAATCTACTTTTTGATTCTGAGTACAATGGCCAAAACAGTTTTTTTTTATTTTCGAGGCCACCACCGCTTATTTTTTTTCTCTCTAATAGCGCACACCAGCAGGGTTCGCCATGATTGGCTCCTTTTGTTGACTCGGCTCGGCTTTTGAGCCGGTTACTACACTTACCACTTACTAAACGTGTTGTTATACCCGTCTATCAACAATTATTTTTTTTAGTAAAACGCCTCCTAGCGGCTTAGTAAGGCAAGTTTTTTGGAAACATAGGAAGGACCAAAAATTACTGAGTTCAATACCTTTAACTTGTTGGGTATATAAACTTTTTAATATATATATTTAAGAAATTATGACTGAAACTATATGGCTCGTTTGAAATGGATTTTTAAAACAAACACAATGTGTTTAACACATGTATAGACTAAATGAATAAATCTGTTATTTTTACCACATTTTTCGCATTTTCACTCATTTTTTTTACATTTTCCGGTTCAATTATGATCAAAATCCACCTGGATATTCAGAAAATTTAGAATAATAGCAAATTTCCGTGCGCTAAACGACATACCAATGAATGAATCTTAATTATTTGCCTCGATGCTTCAAGATTAGGGTGTACGCGCTCGATCAAATATTTTCTCCTTTTCTCTCTTTTTGGTTATAATTTATTTTTAATATATCAAAGTTTGTGCTAGTACTTATTTTCAGTTTTACAATAGAACATTTTTATGTGATTAACCCCAAAAAACGCCCGACTTTGGTCCGGTTTCGTTTTGGAAAAAATACAAATATTTTTTGTAAAAAATCATTTAATAGTGGTAAACTAGCCTAAATGATATCACATTTTATATATTTTGTACACAAAGCCATACATGTATGTATGCATANAAATTCTATCAAGCTGTCGAATTGTTGTTTTTTGTAGTTTTTTGATGGTATTGTGTTTTCTTTGTTTTAAAATCATAACTTATAGTTTATAATTAACTTTTAATAAGTTAGAACAAGAAGACCCTAAGAAAATGTTTATCTGTCAAAGCGAACAAGACGCCTATCGATGATCAATTAATCAAATTTTTTTTTTGTATACAAAGCGGACGATAACTTTTTTATCTTGCGTATTACTTCAAAGGCGGCGCACGGAAATACGTTTTCTCAATAATTAAGTGAGCATAAACACGCTCGAAAATTGTATTTTGACTATTTTTCTTTTTAGACCGTTGATATTCTTTTTCCACTAAATTTTAAAATTTTAAACCGATTTACTCGGTAGGTCACGCAAATTACCCACGAGACACATACCAATTTTTTATCCTTCCTTTGTTTACTCAAATTCTCAACACATCAACCAAGATAATTTTTTTGGTCGATTTTCGGTGATAATTCCTCACAAATCGTAAATTTGGCCGACAAATGGTCTCCTGGTGGTTAAATTTGGAAAGTTTTATAGAATATTATTAAATATTCTTAAAATATAACCGGTCAGCATTACAGGATTACCTTTGTATTTGTAATACAATGATCTAATCAGAAATGACAGCCCAAGCCGGCGGTGCTACACACAGTGTGTTTGACCGGCGAAATAACACTAGCATGTTGGCGGCGCATCGGTGTTAAGAAGGCTTTTTTTTTATAATGAAAACCACCAAAGTGTTTAAAAAATTACTTTATACTTTTTTCGTATTACCGATACTAACTTAACTCTAGAACNTTTTCGCCATTTGTTACATTCGCCATTTGTATGCATACCCGAAAAATAGTCAACTTTGACACTGAAAATAAGCTGAAAATTTGGGTCTAAGGAAACTTCTCCGGAATCTTTTTTTTTGATGAAAAAATTTCTTATTCTGGAAAGTGAAATATGGTTTGACTGTCCAGCAGCACTGTGTCGTTATCACTTGGTTAATTACAATTACATGTAATAGAAATTGTGTTGACTCAAAAACCGAGCCGAGCCATTAAAACAAGCCAATTATTCCGAGCCCTGGTTTGTATTCTACTAAATTAACTCTAGTTGACGAAATTTAATTCGCAGATGACCAGGGTTACGTGCGACCAATAAAAAGTAACGAGCAACGAACAGCACTGGTGTTTAAACGCAGGCTTCCCATCGATTTTTTTTAGCATTAAAAAATATTCTGTATTTCAACTATCGGGACGTCCAGTTTAGTATTTTGAACCTTCCAAGACAAGAAATTTAGTAGTTGACTCAAAATCCGCTCTTAAATCTGAAGACATCACAGCCCAAGCCGGCGGTGCTACACTAGCATGTTGGCGGCGCATCGGTGTTAAGAAGGCTTTTTTTTTATAATGAAAACCACCAAAGTGTTTAAAAAATTACTTTATACTTTTTTCGTATTACCGATACTAACTTAACTCTAGAACTGATATGGAGGTTATTCCGTTCTATAAAAGATGTGTGCACAAACCGAAATGTCCGACGTACGAAGAATTCAAGAAAACACAAAAGTAATAATTTTTAATTTACAATTACCATTTAAAGCCTTAAAATCATGAGTCATGATGCATGACTCATGACAAAAATCAAGTCTAAAAAGTGGGGCTTCAATTAAAATTATTGTTGAAAATTGCCCCTCGTGCGTTTATCGTTCGAATTTTCAAGATTTTTTCCTGGAGTTCCGCGCACGCACTAAGCAAGTAACCTTGAAAAAATGGTGATCTTGCGTTTTTGCGATGACCATTTTACCAGATAATTGCGACCCCTGTGTAATAATGTATTATCTACCGCGCCAGCCGTAGATAATACTATTCTGCGCAGTACAACTAAGTATTTGCACTTTTTGTTGCCTCGTTGGCTTCCGCGGGCGCGAAACAAAAAACGAGAGGCTTCAAAATAATGTGAATTAAGGTTTCGATATTGTAATTATATAAGAAAACTGAAAATAATAAACCGTTTTGAACTTGAAATTTTTTGAAACCAAAAAAGTGCAACTAAACGTAATTTTTTTCGAAAACGTTGTGTAACATTATAATTATTCTTTATTCTTTATTGAGCTTGTGCAAAATTTGTGGAGATGAGGGAATCCGCATTATGCGTATAACAACGCAGATGACAGTCAAAACGTGTCAGGAATGTTTCAAAAACGTTCTTTAGAGTCTGATAACTATGCAACAGAACAAAAAAATGCTAAATTGGAAAGATAATTTATGTGAGCTCCTCAAAAAAGGTCATGCCATGTCTTGTGAACAGAGTTTGTGTAATTAACCCATCGACACTTTCTCATGCAAAACGTCCCCTCGTATTCGAAAAAAGTGTTATTATGTGACGTTATGACGAAATGTTATATAAATGACATGTCCTGATAGAGAACACACGTAAATCAATAAAGGTCGAAATCGCAAAATAAGGGTCAGTTACGTCGCCAAAAAATTATGGCGCCAAATGAGGCTCGGTTCTTCAAGCTAGTAAAAGGACTTTTTTATGTCTACACCCTGTATCTTGTTTTCTGATCACGAGATAAAAATGCAAACGTATTACAGTTTTTAATCCCATAAACCATTGGCCATAATGGCCGTTTTTTCGCGAAATTTCGTCAAAATGGGATTATCCCATAACGGCCGCTATGTTTAAGATTTTGTGCCCCCAAATTTTTTGGTGCTCTATAATTCCGTCGCTCTTTTTCTGTTTGGTTTGATGTTAATCAGTTATTTGATTACATATGGCAATTAACAAACACATTTTTGTAAACATTTTAAAGCCTTGTTTCCTTTTCTATCGCCGAGCTAACATCAAATGGGTGGACTGTACATTAATTTGTATAGAAGGAACAAACAATTGTATTACATCGTCCCAGTGTGTTGCTGCTCGTCGAAAATGCAAAAGTTGTCGATTTTTTGTTCTGGATTGATAATAATTTTTCAGATTGGACTTGATACATTGTTTCTTTTATTATTACATACAGTTCTTTAACGTAAAAAACGTAACTTTAACTTTAAAAAACGTAAAAAAGACTCAGAGAAAAAAAAAACTGTTTTGGCCATTCTACTCAGAATCAAAGCGAAGATTATTGGGACCGAGGTCAGTTTTGCGCCAAGTTCAACAGGTCACATGATAAATTATTCACAAGGCCTGTAAAAGGCCCATATTTTTTGACCCTTTTTAGGTGCCTTAACCAAATAACGTCAGGAGAATTCCATATGATTTTGCCATAGGCTATGGGCCATAGCCGTTCTGAACTTTGCAATTAAAATCCGAAGAAAGATAGTCCTGGGGAATTCAACGAAGTTTCATATAAGCAAAAAATAAAACCAAACAAATTGGTTAAGGCACCTAAAAAGGGTCAGAAAATATGGGTCTTTCACCTGCCTTCTGACTAATTTATCACCTGACCTGTTGAATTTGGCGCAAAACTGACCTCGGTCCCTATAATCTACTTTTTGATTCTGAGTAGAATGGCCTAAACAGTTTTTTTTCGATTTTTTGAGGCCACCACCGCTTATTTTTTTTTCTCTCTTACGGTTCTGAAAAAGGCACATAGTTCGCCATGGTCCGTGGAATTTAAGGGTGGTAGAGTCCATTTGTTTAGTTAACAAACCGATCATCCGACCCTTAAGTGCTATTAGTTTTTAAAATAATCAATCCTAAAATTATAATGCGTTAAACTTGGCGAGAAGAAAAATATAAACACCCAAAGTAAGTTATTAATTGTTGTTTTATAATTTTTGTTATATTTATTGATACGTCATGAAAATAGAATTCTGATAATTAATCATGCTGCTCTGTCATATAAATTCTACGGGGTGAGGTAATATAGATGCTAAGCCGTTTTTTGATGACTTATATTCGCTCAGCGCACTCCCGAACCAAAAACGGCTTAGCATCTATATTTCCTCACCCTGTATGATAAAACCAACTAAATTATTCTTCAATAGAAATCGCAGTACTGAATGGTTGGTGTGCTCCTTCGACAAAACCTATAGAAAATGCAAAAGCAATTAAATCATGCCAAAAAACTGTTTTCAAAACTCATTTTAAAGGCTCAGTGTTTGAGTTCTATAGGTAAGTTTAAATACCCCTCGGGAAATTTATTTATTTTTTTCAAATTCAGTATGTATCGTAAAAACAGTGACTGCTTTGCTCAACAGCGAATAATCGACATTTCAAACGCAATCCGTCTTAATGACGATGTTTCGAAAATAAAAGTTTTGAAACAAATGTTGATCGACACCGAGCACTTTGTTAAAGCTGGTCTGGAGCGATTTGCCGAACTTAAATGTTTTGATCGGGAAACACGGGAGGTAACATGATTATTTTTGTTTTCCACATAAGTACAGGGGGTCTCACATTAAGGGACGGTTTGCTACTTTTGACCAAAGTCCAAACTGTCCCTTAAGTTGAATTTGGTCCCTTAATTTGAACTTTTTGACCCTTTTTTTCGAAAAAAGCGTCCCTTAATTTGAATATTTTTGGTAAAAGTGTCCCTTAATTCAAATTCTGTCTCTTAATTTGGTGTCTCTTAATATGAGACCCCCTGTAGTATATAAATGAGTCGAAAACTGAATCATTTATATACTACTCACATCAATTGAAAATGTCCCGAAATATGACATTCAGATTAGAGCCTAGTCATTAGGCTGTCCCAAGCATTTTTCGAGGGTCTCCAAATCAAAAATATTTTAGTACTAGATGATAGAGCACGATCTACTGATGTAAACATCTCATTACATGAATTTAACCCTTGGGGGCAACTTTGACGATTTTGTAGAAATTTTCGATAAAAATTTATTTTTTTGGAATTCTAAGATAGGGCTTGTTCCATTTTTTTGTCGTAAGACACAACTGATGGCTGTTTTGAATAAACGGCTACGGGAAGAACCTGGATACTACTGAATACATTCGAAAATGACACTTTTTTCCATTCAAAAATAGATCTTTGTCAGTTTTTTTTTTGTATTTTGAAGCTTGGGAAAGCCTAATTATTACATACACGGAGTATGTACAGTCCCTACTCCTTTTTGGGACGGTTGCTTTTTTTTGGACGCTTTTTCGGCCAAAAAGGGGCCATTCTAAAAGAAAAATGATCCTTTTTGTGACCATGCTCTCTTTTCAGACGCTAATTTCGAGAACCGAAAACGTCCGGAAAATTTTACGGAGTATGACAATTTTTATTTTCAGCCGGAATCTGGGATGGAAATGACAATCACAAAATCACAGAATCACACTCACAATCAAAATTACACGTGTGATTGATTGGAAATTCCCCAATCACACCATAGTCATATTTTTTGTGATTTTAGTCGGTTTTTGCCAATTAAACCGTGATTTTTGCGTGATTGTGATGGGAACGTTAATGATTTTGTGAGCGTGATTGGATCTTCCCCAAAATTTACATCCCTGGTATAAATATACAGTCTTTAACCATTTATCGGACGTTTGAGGTTTTCCAAAATAGCGTCCAATAAATGAGCATCGTCACAAAAAAGGTCATTTTTTTTATTAGAATGACCCCATTTTGGCCAAAAAAGCGTCCGATAAATGAGTAAGTGTCCGATAAATGGTTAAGGACTGTACAACAGAACAGATACCTACACAATTTTTTGACACGTACATGAGACGGAATTTGAAGTTTTCATACGGAGACCACACTACGGATATTCAATTATGGGCTCTAAATTATTTGTTTTCCAATAAATTCAGTGTGCATTTTTCCAGAAACCGTGCCGTCAAGTGGCGCCGCGTCATTTTTTCAAACATCTTCATTACCGTAAATGAAACCGCGCACGGTACGTGACGTACTGTTTTTGGAAGTATATTTCAATCAATAAATGTTTCTATTTAGCATTTATGTCATAATTCGTTCTTGCCAATCATGTATCTGAACTCTTTACATTTCATCTCTCTTGAACGAGGTATCAAAGTGGTCGGCAGTGAAAGGCTTGGATTAAAAATATATACACGTCTTGGTCCGCCAAATAAGGGTCAGGTCGCCATATAAGGGTCGGTTTTTCAAAATACGAAACCGACCCTGCGCCGTTATCGGGTAAGCCTTTATCGAGTGAAAACCCGTTATCGGATGAAACTTTTGACAAAAATTTGGCAAAATTTTCTAGTTAACACTCCGCCCTGCGCCTTTATGACAATAAAAATCCAAACAAAGTTCGTTCGATGTTCAAATGATGAAAGCTTTTGGATTCACCGATGAATTTACTCGTGATTTTACCGAAATTTTATATCATCTGAAATCTTTGGACCTTCAACACGATGATATTACATTTTTGAGTGCCATGTGTTATCTTTGGGATCCGCAAATTACATTCATTTGGCTTTTTTTGCTTTTCAAAATGTAATTATAAAACTACAAATACTAGGTTTTAATTTGACTAGCATTTTTTTCTGTGTGAGCGTTCTGAAGGAACGAACGTTCTGAAAATGACACTTAAGTTTTTATTGACGATTTTATGAAGTAAAATGAAAAATGTAAACAACCAGACTTGCCCACCTCACAGAATGATTCAAAGCGTAGAAACTTTTTGATGATCCTTACTTAGCTTTCTTATTCACCAGGCGCAATATCTGTGAAAGACGAACGAATACTGAGCACATTGAAGGTAATAAAGCACTGAAACTTATAAAAAACAAGATTCAATTTAACCAAAATTTGCAAAAAACTGAAAACAGGGTTAATAAACTAATTTTTTTGAAAAAGAAACATTCGTCCAAATTTTAACAAACAAAAGTAAAGTGAGTATTCGACGTAAAATTAAAAAGTGGATTTTAGTGGGTTTATCCAGTTTTCACTCAAGTTGACCCTGTCACGTGATAAACTTGATTTGAGGGCGTATTACTTACTATTCAAAAAAAATTTGGTGCTTTTGGTTTTTTTTCTCTCTTAATCGTTGCCTATTTTGGCCCTTATTATGATGAAAAAAACTTTTTCATCAAAAAAGTGGCCCTTATTATGAGAAAGGGGCCAAGGTGGCCCTTATCGTGGGGGCTCTTATCATGAGGGAGGAGTGTACTGGTCTCACTGAGCAATTTTCTCAAACCAACTATATGTCCGGGTTTATAACATATAATTCAGAAACTTGTAACGGATATGTATTTGCAAGTTTTGGCGTCACAAGGACGCGAAAACCAAAAAGCTGCAATCTTGGACGGTCTCTTTTGTTATCAACAATTCTGTCGTAATCATTTTGCAAAATTTGAGAATTTCCAGAAGTACAGAAACAAAATCTTCATATGTCAATGAAGCACCTCATGGTCAGGAAGAAACTCACTGCCAAAATATATCAATGAAACAATGCTACATAAATTACTACAGAGGGGGCGCCGTTGACCGTACGGCCATTAACCTTTAAATATTGCGCAATTTGCGGTTAACCGCCCACTTTTTTCAATTTTTTGATGAAGGATAAACCGTGCGCTCTGTAGAGAAATTAAACGGCAAATTACGTAGAGAAATAATGAGCCTTTTACTTACGTTGACGGTATTTGGCTTGCTTATTTTGTATCAAAACAATTTTCATTCTCAAACACTGTTTACATCGTTTATAATGTTAATACACATATTACTTCAGACACTACATAAAAAAGTTTCACATTTATATAACAGTCAGGGGTCTCCCGATGGGCATTTTGAAATCCGAACAAAGTGCACATCGAGAGATATATCTACATAGAGAAAGACATGCACGTCCAAAGAGACTGTACTTTCAACTTTATTTCTCAACAAGTTTTGTCAAGCCCATCCTGTAAAAAATCCAGAAAGATATGTAAGATTGTTGGTTCAGTTACAGGCCGTTTTCAGCATTCTAGCATTAGCTTCAATTCTCCGTTTTACATAAGCAAATTTGTACGTTATACGAAAATTTCACGCTTCATAGCTTTCAAACATCAAACGTTATGCACACAATCAATTGACGAATATGCCGGTAGTTTAATTATTCTTGAAGCAAATCATTGAAGTGATACGTTTTTACGTATATGGTACGAGGCCTAGTAGCTGAGCTAGGGTGCCCGCAAAATGGGCAAAAATCAATACACAGGGTGCGCCGTTATGTTTCACAAAAACATTCGAAAAATAGTTCTGAGATTATACATGACTCCAGGCTGAGGTAATATAGATTCTAAGCCGTTTTTAGTTGGCCAGTGCGCTGAGGGAATATAAGTCACCAAAAACGGCTAAGCATCTATATTACCTCACCCTGTAGTCATTATTCAGGACTAAATCGAGTTTAATAAATCTCGGGAACACGATAAAAGATTTTTTGTTTATTGTAAATCCCTATTTTCTGTTTTACTGAGTTTTTAAGTAATCTTGCGTTAACGCAAAACCGCCAAGCGTTAATGCAACGGACCATGCGTTAACGCAACGATCCTGCGTTGACACAAGGCTTTTTCGAGGGGCAGGTTGTAAGGTGATTTTTGGGTTAGAGTACCTAGACGAGCCCAAAATAGCTTTTTTTGTTTACTGAGTACACTTTTGCCAAAAAATGTGGCTACCCTATACCGTACATAATTATATAATGTATAATACCGTATGTAATTTACAAAGGCACGAAAAAAAACTGTATATGCCGGGTATATATAATCTGCTTGACAGCTTTGAAGTCTTTTTTCATGATAAAGTATTTTCAATAATTAAACCCGACGAGCTTTTTTATTTGAAATGTTAAATGGTATTTCTAGCGTTCCATCTGGGAGGAACGTCATTTTACTAGTATTTTATACATACAGTATATATAAGTATAAAAAACGTATGTGGTACATCTAGTGTATAGAAAATTTAATATATAATTGACTTTTTTCGACTCGATATCGTCAAAAAATAAATCACCCGAAGATATGAAGATCGTTTTACTTTTGGTTATTTTTCAAGTCTTTGGTCACTTTATGGAAAATGTTTGTAACTCGCAGACATGCAGCAAATGTTCACGATTGGTAGCCAAGGAAGGGCCATTTTGGCGAAAGCCACAAACGCGAAAATGGTGCGGAATTATTCTCAACTTCCGTAACTGCTGTAATTTGTCACATATTCTTATTCAAACTTACTAATTATCCATTATCAGACAATAAACGTTCGTGGTTTTATTTTTTTTTTAGTTGTAAACTGAATGAGTGATATTTTCACACTTATTATACACCCCCCTTCCGCGGTTATCTGACCGGTTGGCCCGCTCGTTTTCCGCAGATCATTTCGAACCAAGAAGATTTGAATATTCAAAGTAGTCTATAAGTCATAAATAAATAATTAATAAATAATTTGTCAAAATGGCGATAGTACAGGGTGAGGTAATATAGATGCTAAGCCGTTTTTNAAAAACGGCTTAGCATCTATATTACCTCACCCTGTACAGTTTACAGTTTGTAGTTTATAGTTTGGTCTTATTTTTACAACCGCTTTTTGAACATTTGTGGCGACGAGAAATGTATGAGTCATACAATATGACCGAATATGAATTTATATGGAATGATTTAATTTTAATGATAGGATATTAAATACCACTGGTAATAACAAAATTTGAATTTGGCTTTTTTGGGAAACGATTTTTGGAAGTCTAATTTCATCTAATTATGACGTTTTTCGATCGGCGGTACAGGATTTACATGTAAAGAGCAGTCCTTTAGTTTTTATAATCCGCTGGCGACCGTTAAACCGATGATGGTCAATTCAATATATAATTTGAATACAAATATTTCTCACTGTATAATTATTACTAGACTAGTATATTACTACTACTGTAATTGACGAAACAAATTTTGAAGCCGGTTTTCTAAAAAAACCCTACGAATGCCATAAATAATTTCCTAGAGTCCGGCATCCAAAAAATATACGAGATTCAAATCATTTATCTAAAAAAACTTATTATCTCTCTGAAAAAGTGTATGTTATTTGCATAACTTTAGCTAATAATTGTATGCACCATATGCGCCGTTATCTGGCTAACAATTTTTTGTTACGTAATAATGATCAAATAACGGCGCAGTGCTTAACATGTAAAGATATGGCTTTTTGGACAATCATTGCTAAAAATTTTGGTCAGGTAAAGGACCCAGCGGGACTTCCAACCAAATAACGGTGACCAGATAATGGCGCAGGGAGTGTTAAACATTTTGGCATTTATCTTTTATCATAATACAAACCGGCAAAACCAGCAATGGAGAAACTTCGAAGATTTTATATTTGAGCTCGAGAGTCCAGGACAGCTCTTTTTAAATAATGCCGAGCCCAGTATGTTACATGACTGGTACTACCTTTGATTAGGTTCTAATTTTTTTAAGTTTATGATTCAAAACGGGCTTTTAGACTCACGAGAACATCGATAATACAAAATTGACCACGTCTACCGCAAATTGAATTTGATAAATAACCTCGAATGACAAATCTGCCAATTTACCTTTTAAACTTTTTGGGCACGTACTGTAACTAACCAACTTTGCATGTTTTTACTGGTACAAAAAAAAATGAAAAAAAAGTATGATAAAATTGAATTAGCTCCACTGAGGATTCTTGAAGTTGTTTCATCGATAGTTAATTTGATAAAGTTGACCTTTCAAAGCCACATAAAGGAAAATTAAATTGGAGTCTATCAATTGAACTAACATTGTATCAAGGACTTAATCCAATTGATCTAGATAGTACTTCGAAATGGAACCTTGTTCAAATAATCTTATTTCAAATATGTACTCTTTATGAGAATAACAATTTGTTATCACATACAGTTTAAGGCAAGGCTCGGTTTTCCCAGTTCAAGTAAACTGCCATTGGAAGTTCGTCTACTGGGAGCCGAGGCGAGCACAGCTCATCAATATATTCCGCACACTCCTTAGTCTCATTTCGGACGGTTTCGTTTCGGTGGAAAATAGCGCCCATGAAAGAAGCAGCGTCCGAAAAAGGCATAGTGTCCGTACAAGGCTCATTTTTGGACGTTTTACTATTAGAATTCAGGGATGGAAAAAACCTGTGATTTTGCTCAAAATCTAATCACAGTCACACTCAAATCGCGCTCAAATCACAAAATCTAATTTAGAATGGCTTGTTTTGGACATTTTTAAAAATTACGTTTTTTCAGTATTTTCTTATTATTATTTGCAGGTCACTTTTTGAGGTACAAATTCGTAGATAGCAATTGCTTTATTTGATTCAATACATGTTCATGAATTGAAAAATTCAGTGTC
Source organism: Oikopleura albicans (assembly GCA_004367875.1). Classification (NCBI taxonomy): domain Eukaryota; kingdom Metazoa; phylum Chordata; class Appendicularia; order Copelata; family Oikopleuridae; genus Oikopleura; species Oikopleura albicans. The sequence goes on from SCLG01000001.1 coordinate 2,996,702, forward strand.
CAAACATGTGGGAGAATCCAATTCAGAGTTTTGTAATTTTTTATTTTGAAAATTTCAACTTTGCAGTTCAGAGGTGACTAATCGATGGCTGAGTCGTCGTAGTGTATGTGTTCAGTTTCTTCCAAAGGACACCAATGAATATTCTGGGAATGGTATATACACTGCCGCTCGATAGTGAAACTATTATTGACGGAATTGTTGGGATAGTACCGACGTGGGAGTTTTATAGCGCGTCGAAATTTATCGCCAATCATGTGCTAGAAATTTATCATACGGTAACACTCGAAACCACCGTCCCGAAACCACAGTCTTTATGAATTATGGGGATTTGAAATTAGGAATATTCTGGCTTCCAGGCCTGTTATTGGTCTGAAGCCAAAATTCGAGAACAGCCTAGAGTAAATTATTATTATTTACTAAATATATACTACTAGTATTAGTATATATCTTTAAAAGAGATAGTAAAGGTTGACCTCATCACTTACCGATGTATGTGATCTTCGTAGCATTAAACTGTCCAGCTTGATTTTCAAAAAAGTTATCAAAATGAAGTTTACGAAAGATGTAAAATTGGGTTGATAAATTCGAAGTGTATGCAGGAAAAATGTTGCAGACATTCAGAAAAGGTCGTTGCTTGGTACCGAAACTCTTAAATTGGACCTTCAGAAAAACTCCTCCGTAACATGTAACCTTGGAGGTCATATTTCGATGACATTCCACAGTTCAACTCATAAGCTTTCGTTTGCATCAATTTTGACTGATTTGGATGTCCTACCTACGCTCTGATCTACCCAGAAAAAACGTTTTTTTGGGTACGTTCGAAATTCAAAACAGCTCTCTAGGGGCCCTAGTGGTTGAAACCAATTACTGAATAATCGTACGACGTAGTTTGACCAGTTCTAGAATTTGTCTGTTCCAGTTCTTTTTTTTTGATTTGTCCATTTCCACTTAGAGAAAAAAAAATAAGCCATGACCACCAAATTTTTTTCGAAAAAAACTGTTTTGACCAAAATGTGCGTCTCGAAAAGTATGCTTGTAATATTTTTGGAGAATCAAGGCTAAGTTCAACGAGTCACGTGATAAATTTGATTTAAGACCTCCAAATGGGCCATTTTTGTGGTCACGCTTTTTGTCAACTGAATCAAATTTATCACGTGGCTCGTTGAACTTGGCCTTGATTTTCCAAAAAAAATTAAAAAGCTAACTTTTCGAGACGAACATTTGGACTGAAACAGTTTTTTTCGAAAAAATTTGGTGGTCATGGCTTATTTTTTTTTCTCTAACATATTTGCATTGAATTTTATTAAAAACGCTAGAAGGCTTAGTTTGCGCATTTCAAAAATACTTTCTTAAACCTCGTCAATATTACCAAATTTAGTACCAAAACGCCACAAAAGGAACCAAGCAATGCATTGCAAGACTGTTGATTCAAGAAAACATTACATCTCAAACAAACATAAAAATCAAATGATTCAGAAGTACAATTCGTACTGTTAAAGATAGTAGAGTTAAACATGGTCTAATTTAAAGTACTATCCAACTTTTTTTTATATTTTACTAATTTGAATTCATTACATAATTAATGAGGATTTTTGGTTTTAATGCATTGAGTGCACCTTAAAAATAATCTAATAATTTGAATGACCACTGCTCCACAACTGTGACGCTTTCCCAACATTTTTTTTAGTATGAGGTATAGTTTATATAAATATAAAATACCGTATAAATTTTACCGGTATTATAACGCGCCTCGCGCTTTTCTATTTTTTTTAAGAATACACAATTTGAGAAACGGAGAACTTTTTGTACTGTGTTTGGACTCGACCCGGTCTCGGTAAAGCTAAGAAGAGAAAAAAAATAAGAATTGGACAGGTCAAATTTTCGAAAAAAANAGGTCAGTTTTGCGCCAAGTTCAACGGGTCACGTGATAAATTAGGATGAAGGCATAAATTAGGATAAACCTGATCTCGGTCCCTATCTCCTACTTATTGATTCTGAGTACAACGGCCAAAACATTTTTTTTCGAAAATTTGACCTGTTTTTTCTCAGAAAATGAAATTTGGTCGCTTTCTACGATTTTTGATTTGTGACAACAATTAATATGATTTGTATGTTTGGCAAAATTTGGCTAACAAATTCACGATCATACCCTTAAAGTCCACTGACCACAATAAGTGATCGTTTCGTCTCATTACTTCTTTCAGGTGGTCTAGATTAACTACTAATTATGCATTAAACACTCACGTTCTGTTAATTAATCTTAATCTATCGTTCTAATTGCATATATTTTCGGATTATTATACCGCATGGTGGTGGGTATTAAATATTAACCCCAAATTCACGAAGCCATAGAATATAAAAACTTTGATTTCATAATCCGAACGCAAAATTAATTATCAGATTAATTAGTCTGAACCTCAGTTAACTACCTCAGTAGTTAACTACCTCAGTAGTATTTGTTTTTTTTTTCTAACACGACTTTTTGTCTGATATCTCGTTTTTCCAAGTTTAGGCCAGGACCAAGGGTTTGGCATGAGCCAAAAATGACCTGGCGTGTTGTACTGCCCAGCCAGGTGGTTAACAGTCAAGGCAAGCCAGTTGTTGCCAAACTTTGGCCTTATTAAGGTCATACGTATACAGTCATACGTATACAGTTAAAATAAATCATGGTCAGCTAAAGCTAGCCAAGGTAAACCACGGTTAGCGAAGGTACGGTTAGTGAAGGAAAGCCGAACAATAATATATTTTATGATCGTATTTTGCCAGCCGCTTTCACAAAAGTGATCTTTTTTCGATTTTTTTCGGTCTGGAAAAATAGAATGTGAAAAATCAATCAAACATTTAAAGTCTTTCCATTTTGAAGTTTTGCTTGTTCTTTTTTTGATTTATTAATCAATCAGTTTCAGTTGCGTGGGAATGCTAGGTCGCTTAACAATTTGTATAATTTTCGAGTTTTTAACGTTCCCACTATGTCAGCGTACTTCAGATACATTTTATGAAATCTCAAGACGCTTTCAATTACGAGCGATTTTTTAGAATAACGGTATAAAACTGGCGGAAGTCAGTCATTACGGAAGTCGTTCTATTGATAGACGAACATTATCGATACTATGGATTCTACACTTCGATGTTAGGGATATCAATTGGTTATACACACTGTGCCAATACTGCACCCCCTGCGCAGTTATCGGGTTGGTTGGCCCGCTCGTGATGTTATCGGGTACCCTACGCAGTTATCGGACTGGTTGTTTTGCATCTTTTCCCCTGTTCCGCCCACGCTTTGCAAAGTTAAATGGTAGGTTTTACGTCACGAAACTCGCCCGATAACTGCATAGGGGTGTATATTGCTACTCTTTTAGCAAAATAATCACTATAATTTTCTAAATTCAGAATTTATTTGTTCATGACTGGTCACTTTATAGTCAGGGGTCTCTCCATGTACAAATCTCTTTGGATGTGCGATTTTCACAAACTTCCTCTTGATGTGCACTTTTTTCAGACCGTTGTCTCCAAAAAAAGTAATATAAGTCACTGAATTTTATGAGCACTAAATTATGGTATATAATTTTGATTTGCAAGTCCTAAGAAAATCACATCATCTTTTATGCAGAAGAATTTGAATTAACGAAATTTTGAGAAATGCACGTTTGTAAATGTTATGACATTAAACAATTTCATCGTACTAGAATCGCGTTGTTCAGAAATTCCATTCCATTATTTTTAGTTTTCAAATTTTTTAGAATCCATACGTTTTTGGACTCTTTTCAATTTTCACATTCAGACAAGATTCTTTCAATTTAATCCAAGTGGGTGACTTTTTGTCGTATTTTAAAAGTTCTAGTGAAAAGTTTATCATGATTTGTTTGATGAAATACTTGGTTTGTACACGCCCTGACCAGTTAAAAAGCGAATTGGATTGCAATTTACACTTATTTCATCGAACGTTTCACCTACATATATATACATATGTATATATACCATATGGGGACGCTCAAAGTTCAACGGTGTTGCCAGAATAGTGTTACAAATCATAAGAAAATTGCGCAAAGCCTTACAGTCTGAGCGTCCACATACGGTTTATTAATAAAATTCATGGTGGGCGTGAAAATCGAAAATTTAAGAAAAATATCTTTAAGGGTTGTAGGGTCGAACTCCTCGGTATAATATCCTATCTAGATGTTAATTTGAATCGCCAGGAGCCTACGCAGCTGTTTGAAACTGCCAACTTACGCGAAATAACGACTGTGGGCCATATCTACCAATATACTGAAATTTTTCTCTTTTTTTTTCATAGATGTAAAATATAACCCTGATCAATACACAAAAAAGAACGAGTTTTTGAATTTATTTTTTGTCTTTCTAAATAAAGTCTTCATGTGAATCTTTATAGCTGAACCCGATCAAATAAATCAACGACTGTTATGGAACTTCTAATTTTCCTCAACTCTTGTCGATGAAAAAACTATTTTCACCACTTTTATTGTTCGTTGCGCAAAAATCGAAATTTTCTGCGACGTTCCACCAAAAAAACTGTCGAGAAAGAATCAATTGAACACGATCAATTATCTTTGAAGATTACGATTTTTATGGTGGAAATTGCGTGATCGAAAAGGTGTCCGCATTTGATAAAGGGGGAATTTGTTTTTCTTGGCCATTGCGGAACAATTTAACACCCCCAAATTACCCTAAATTTTATATAAAAACTCAAAAAAAACTTGAATCAAATCCAATTAAGCCGTAAGTAGTCGAAAAGAGGTTTTCTGCGGCGGTTTTAGTTTTCCCGGATCACGTTGTCGCCCCCTTAAACGAAGTTTTTATAACGAAGTTTTTATATAGAAATTTGGAAGTTTTATATACAAATGTGTTTACAAATTAGTTAAGCTGTCGGATAACTGCGGCGTCAATATTTATGAATTGCCGTATCCAACCTGATTGTCCGCTGACAACAAATAAGAAGAAATTGTTACTTGTTGTTTCGTGTTGCTATGGTAACGCGCCCACTCAAAATTTGCACCGCGAGACAACTAAAGTGTTGTGGGGACAATAATTATAATAAAATAAGTAGAATTATTATTATACAGCCCTAATCAGTTATCTTAACACCAATTATCTTCAAAAATTCGGGTTATCTGAACACTTTTTGTATTAAAATTAATTAAACCGTTAATTTAACGGTGTACTCGCGGTAACTATTCCGCCTACGCCCTACTCAGGTAAGTTTACAAAATGCATGTAACTAAACAAAATGTACTTGTTTTAACGAAATGCACGTAACTTAACACTTTTTCCGAAAATTTTATTAACTTACATAGGTAGGTGGGTATGGTAAAATGAGATTTTAAAAGCATTCCATAAAATGATANTGAAACTGCCAACCTACGCAAAATAACGACTGTGGGCCACATCTACCAATATACTGAAATTTTCTGTTTTTTTTTCAGAGATGTAAAGTATAACCCTGATCAATACACAAAAAAAAACGAGTTTTTGAATTTATTTTTTTCTAAATAAAGTCTTTATGTGAATCTTTAAAGCTGAACCCCGATCAAATAAATCAACGACTGTTATGGAACTTCTAATTTTCCTGAACTCTTGTCGCTGAAAAAACTATTTTCACCACTTTTATTGTTCATTGCGCAAAAATCGAAATTTTCTGCGACGTTCCACCAAAAAACTGTTGAGAAAGAATCAATTGAACACGATCAATTATCTTTGAAGATTACGATTTTTATGGTGGAAATTGCGTGATCGAAAAGGTGTCCGCATTTGATAAAAAAGGGCATTTGATTTTTTGGCCATTGCGGAACAATTTAACTTTAACACCCCCAAATTACCCTAAATTTTATATAAAAAACTTGAATGAAATCCAATTAAGCCGTAAGTAGTCTAAAAGAGGTTTTCTGCGGCGGTTTTAGTTTTCACGGATCACGTTGTCATTAAACGAAATTTTTATAAGGAAGTTTTTATATAAAAATTTGAAAGTTTTATATACAAATATGCTTACAAATTAGTTTATTAAGCTGTCGGATAACTGCATCGTCAGAATTTATGAATTGCCGTATCCCACCTGATTGTCCGCTGACAACAAATAAGAAGAAATTGTTACTTGTTGTTTCGTGTTGCGATGGTAACGCGCCCACTCAAAATTTGCACCGCGAGACAATTAAAGTGTTGTGGGGACAATAATTATAATAAAATAAGTAGAATTATTATTATACAGCCCTAATCAGTTATCTTAACACCAATTATCTTCAAAAATTCGGGTTATCAGAACACTTTTTTTAATAACGTTAATTAAAACGTTAATTTAACGGTGTACTCGCGGTAACTATTCCGCCTACGCCCTACTCAGGTAAGTTTACAAAATGCATGTAACTAAACAAAATGCACTTGTCTTAACCAAATGCACGTAACTTAACACTTTTTTTTTCCAAAAATTTTATTAACTTACATAGGTAGGTGGTGTATGGTAAAATCAGATTTTAAAAGCATTCCCTAAAATGATAATTTCTTTTTTAACTTTTTCCGTGTCCTCAAATTCAATCGTACTTAATGCCCCTCGTGCTCCTGCACGTTGATGCGAGTTAATTGGTCGCAAAAATAACTGTCATCATCAAATTCCGCCGATAAGTTAGAATATCGCGTTTTAGAATAATAGTAAATGAACTCTATTTTAACACCTTTTTTCATTCAAATTGCGCAAATCAAACATTCTGCTGCAATCCTGTCGGAAAAGGTGGTAATTGTTGGAAGGGATTGTGCACGAGCAATTAGTTTAGAATGATCACATTTATTATGAAAACCAAATTTAGACGTTCACGACACATTGAGGATAGCGTGAGCAAATCGAGAGTCGGTATAAATTCGACTTTAAGACTTTTTTTCTTGATACAGAGGGGCCGCCAAGTAAGGGCCCGCCAAGTACGGGCCACTTTCTCAAGTAAGGGCCGGGGCCGCCAAGTAAGGGTCGGTTTTTTTTCAGAAAAAAANCCCTCTGTATACCAAAAACAAAGAATTTTTTCGAATTTTTGAGTTATCTTGAATGTGCTTTCAGCCAAAGTTAGGGGTGGTAGGGTCGGTTTGTTTAAAATTATCTGAATAGAACTATATGTATTCAATGGGGTAAAATAAATGAGTGATATTGATTTGTAAACAAAGCGACCATACCACCCAAATGTAAGGACCCATCATGCATATTGTTTACGAAATTACTGTAGTATGAAGACGCTTTTGGAAGGCACCAGGAACCGGGGATCGAAATCAATCACAAAAATCACAAAATCACAATCACTCGTGTGATTTTCGCGTGATTGTGATTGAAATGTTTGTGATTTTGTGATTTCCGTAATTTCTTTGATTTTGTGAGTGTGATTGCATTTTGACTAAAATCACACGTTTTTTTGATCCCTGTCAGGAACCTTCAATTGGAAATATAATTATTTTTATTAGCTGAAAATTGATTGCATAAATTAGTGGTATTTTTAGCACCATAATTTTTTCCCCTGAACTTGGGCAACGTGTTGAAATTGGGGAGCTTCACTATACACAACCCCTTAGGGTTTATCTGCCCGGGGTTTATCTGCACAAAAACCCCCGATGGATGGTTTATCTGCCCAGTTTTTGAGGAAAAGTTTTCCAGCTAATCCCGCCCACGCATGAGGGTTAATTTGCCCACTGAGTCATTTTTGGGACCTTCATCGTATAATTTCAAAATCTCTTTTCTTCGTATCAACCGAAAAATGATAAATAAAGTTTTTTTTCTTTTTCTTTGCCGTTTTGTAATTTAACTTTTAACAAGAACATGTTTATGCACCGAAATTTGATACAAATCTAGAAAGAGCCCGACCGTCGATTTATTTGCCCAAAAATATTTCAGCAAAGTTTTCCGCCCACGCCTGCGGGTTTATTTGCCCAATTTAGGTTTATCTGCCCACTTTTCAGGTCGTGAAAATGGGCAGATAAACCCTCAAGGAGTGTATAAAAAAAATGTTTTCGCAATTGTTAAATATATTAACAAACATTTTAAACTATAATTCAATTATTAACAATGTGCCACTCACGGGTTAAAAAGCGTTCAGTGTATAAAACCGTATTCCCGAAAACGTTATCATTCAAATTAGATGAATTGACCAGCCTACAGATTCGGAACGTCTTTTTTAAATTATCATTAGTACTTAAAACGCCTTATAAAACATCGAAAAAGGGCAAAACTAAGCGTCAATATAATTTATTATTCATTAAACGCGTGTGAAACACAAAAAATGCCTCGTTTCAAACAAGTTGTTTTAAACTTTTTTTGAATTTAGATCACTACTTTTAACGTCGTTTTAGAATATCGATATGTCAAAAAATGAAAAAAGTTCACAAAAAATATGTTGTCGGTTTATGACTAGCTTGTCCTAAATTATGACCTTGACATGCAAAGCGTAAAAAATGTGTTGCACAGACGGTATGTACTGGTTACCACAATTACGATGTTACCATGAAAAAAAAAAATTGTTCCCTAGGGATCCCTGTTTAAATTTCAAAAATATAAGTTTAAGAAGCACTTGTAACTAAAAACGAACAAAAAAAAGCTCGGGATGAAAAAAAGGCGCTTAAATGTCGCAAGTCCATATTTGGAAGATACCTGCATGTAATTAAGTTACACTTCTTATTACAAGCTGCGCGGGGAGTTGCTTGCGTGGCTAAAGGACGCTAGCCAATTGTAGGCGCCTCTAAAAAAGCATGAGCCAATAGGCGCGCTTGTCAATTCAGTTACAGACGTGTAACTGCATATTACATACCGTTTTTTGTAAAATGAAGACATGCCAAAAAACGGTATTCTAGACGTGTTATGAGCCATCGAATTACTGATATAAATTTGTTATAACAAGCCAAGCCAGTTAAAATAAAAATCGAACTTAAGTCAAGCCAAGCCAAGCCAGTTGAGAAAAAATTCCAAGTTGCCGAGCCCTGGTGTACAGCACAATTTCAGAAAGGAAAAAATTTCACGTTCAAATTATCGGAAAATTGTGGACGGAAATACATCATAAAAAATGAATGGCTAACACGATCAATTTAATTTTCAGTATTTAAAGAATTTATTCTAACGTATTTTATGACGACAGAAACCATCTTTTTAGTTTGGGTCAGTTTTCTCATTTGTTTAAATAATAACGAGAATTGGGTCAAGAAATTGACTTGAATTGCACGTTAGAGAAATCTCACAAGATCATGTAGTGTGGGCGAATTAATACTATTACTGTACGAAAGTATTTGGCAAATATTTTGACCATGTTGTTTTTCGAACTCTAAACAAAGTGAGGTTTAGAGAGGTTTCAAAAAATGCCACAGACGCCCAGCTTTAGGAGTTCTAAACTTTAGAATAACACATTTTTTCGGACACACACGATGCCGAATATGTTTTGTGATAGTTGATACATATAATGACCGTTGATAGTTTTAAGTGTGATAGTCTATAATAAGAACTTAATTGTACGTTAGAGCCGTCAAAGGCGGGTTACCACACGCTTCAAATTATGTTCACAAAATTCCAGTATATTATGACTCATAATTTATGAGTCCTAATTTCTGAGTGATAATTTATAAGTCATAATTTATAAGTCATCATTTGTAAGTCATTATTAATGAGTCATAATTGATGAGTCATAATTTATGAGTTATAATTTATGATTCATAATTTAGTCTACTAACATCGATTAAGGCTGAATTTGGGACGCAATTGGCGAAATAAAAAAAATGCGGCCTTGGAAGAGGTAGACATATTTTTCAATATGCGAAAATTTAATTCGGTTCACCTCTAACCAATCAGGTCACTAAAATGAGATGACCTCTTCCGTGGCTGCCTCTTTTTTATTTCGCTAATTGCGTCCCAAATTCAGCCTTAATCGATTTTATAAAATAATTTGCTTAATATCCCGAGTTAATAATGGATGGCCATTAAAACGAAGTAACGGACCGTTCCTAAACTATTCACTTTCTAAAAAACGGTCAATTAACCATATTTTCCCGGTCAGTCACAGTTATATAGCCCATACCTTGCCACTTTCCATGAGTCATAGCCTATGACTCATAGGATCTAAAAATTGTCAAGATATGAGAAAATGAGCATAATTTTGGTTTTTCAAGGAGTATCAAAAATGGAAACTAATTTGGAAACCTTATTGTTTTAAATCTCAAACACTTTAGAAATGCCAACTTCTAAGAACGAGCGGTCCGGAATTGATTTTCCGCCACGCAAATGTTTAGAACCCTTGACTTTTAACATAAATTTTGAATGTTATCCCTATCACATCTTTTTTTGAAAAACGTGTGCATGTTTTAATGTAAGTCCTTCGAAGGGTTCCATCCCCATGAAATCGGACCAAAATAATTCCGTCTTTTTCTGGTTAATCCAAAAAAAAAGAAAATTGAACACGGTTATTACTTGCGGTTTCTGGACGCAGAAAAAAAGGAAAACTTTATAACGTTGACATTGTTGGATAACGCGGCAACCTGGCTTCATGCTTTAATCGGCCTTTTTTGAGCAGAATAAAAGCATCATTAAATAATTGGATGACTTCTAAAGTTCCTATTAAAAGGTTATGATCTAATATTCGGCAAAACGCATAACACTGAATGTAACCACAATAATTCTGTTCAAATAAAAAATGAATATTCAGAGCATAGAGTTTACGTAACTGGATTTTAAATTTTGGAAATTTATTTATTACCTATGAATAACTTTATCGAATTGGTTGACCTTAAAGCTGATAAACCAAACGTGTTCTAGTACATTCATGTACATGAAAAACAGTGAAACCATATAAAGCCCCTAATAACTTAAATTAGCACCAGATATCTCAACAAAGTTGGTTTATCTTAACACTTTTAGGTCCAAAACGTGTCACAATTTCCAAATTTCATACTAACCAACCTACGTACTTATCTTAACAGAAGCCAATTATCTTAACAGTTTTAGGTCCAAAACGTATCGCAATTTCCAAATATCATACTAACCAACCTACGTATTTATCTTAACAGAAGCCAATTTTCTTAACACTTTTCGAGCAAAACACTTGTTAAGATAACTGATCTATCTTCAGTCCTTTTAGTGACAAACGTTTTTCGTTTTGAAATTGATTTTTGAAACAGGTTAAACGTTTGAAAACAAAAAAATGGGTTTTTTTGCAGATTAATTTTTATTTTCACTCAACCAGATTGTTTAGGACTGTCATACAGTGTAGCAGATAAGATGCTTGGGTAAAAAAACATCAAGATAAGTATAATCAGTTTAGTCGAAAATCAACAACATCGAATGAAGAACGGTACAGGACGTTCCATTTATCATTTTTGAAGCATCGTTATCCGCAACAAACTATGCGTTGAACCCTTCACACGTGTCTGATAAAAAGTACCCTATCCAGGATAGTTTTGTCCAAAATCAAGGTTTTATAGAATTAATCCTAGACAAGTTTTGGATGGTATTTTGGGTTACACTTTCGACTGTCAAAATCAACCCGATCAACAAACAAGGCGTAGGCGGAGAGGCTGCAAAAAAGGCCTG
>SCLG01000001.1:3010711-3030073 GCA_004367875.1 Oikopleura albicans
AAGTTTTCCAGCAAAAACGCCTACACACTGTGCACTTATTTGGACAATTTGCAGTTATTTGGACAATTTTTGGCTAGCGAAGTGTCCAAATAAGTGCACAGGGGGTGTAGTAAATTATAATGAGTAATTTACTCACTAACCCGGAAATTTGGTTCAAAATAATCTAACGGACAACTACGTTCACCTGGAATTAAGTACAGGGGGTGGGCCAATTCCGGGACAGTTATCGGAAAAGAGTCCAATTCCGGAATGCTTTTAATTTCAACAAATATTTGAAGTCCCATTCCGGAATGAAAAAGCCTAATTCCGGAACGATTTTTTATTCATCTTGAAATTTACTACATTTATCTTTTATTTTGCAGAATGTCCCGTTTTCGGTTATTTTAGTCTATATTAAATAAACTAGTTATTTCATATTCAGAAGCTGTACTTGTATTTCACATCTAATGCAAAATCCAACTTATCTCATTTTCGTAATGAATCCGAGTCCGAGAATGAGTCATTTTGATCACTTTGAAAATTTTATTTTTATTCGTGTGATATTCCGGAAATGTATCCCTATGATGTTAATTCTAGGGCAAGTAAATATAGAACAGTCTTTTCCTATTGTAACCTTCAGCATCGGAATTGCTAGTTTTAAAGATGCCTTTGGAGAATAAATCTTCAATGAGATTCCGGTAAGTCTTAATTCAAACCGGAGGTAAAAACGGCTTTGATGACGCAACCGTGGGTTTGGAACTCACGTTTCCCCTCAATCAAACACTTCAACCATCGTTACGTGGATCAGGAAGTGTATATTTTATTATCTATTTATCATCGAAATTATAAAGTGGAATTTTCCAAAAGTTGGAAGTTTTAAATTGTTTCCCTCAAAATAAGTATGGTCCACTATAAGGATTATGTTTAGGGGAAAAGATGCAAAAACTGCCTGATAACAGTACGAGCGGGAAATTTCGTATGGAAATTTCGTAAGCTGCTTGATAACTGAGCAGGAAGCCTGATAACTACGGGCCAACAGGCCTGATAGCTGGATGCCTTATAACTGTTTTTGACATTAAAATAATTTCTTAAAGGGATTCTTGCGTTATCTCATATCGTTTTTCATCGTTTATGATACACTATTTAATTCCGATGAAACTGTGTTCTACTTAGAACTGATATTTCTATCAAAATAATGTTGCAAAATCACTTCATTTCAAATCACCTCGTTCATTTATTAGCAAGCAATTAACCTCATCCGTGCTCATATAAATAAAAGAAAACGAAAATAAGTTTCATTTCCGAGGACTTTTTTGCGTTTTATTGTCTAACTAGAAAAGTATTTTGTCATAATATTTTCAATAAGAGTTAAAGTGTTCAAAACTGGGCTATCATCGAACATAATTTCATTACTATGAAATCCACATACTATTATGAGTCATAATTTATGACCAATGTATGAAAATGATGTAAGTATACAGTGTACTACAGTCTTCGTCCCCAAAAAGGAAAAAATTCAGATTTTACTGACTTTTATAATTAAAAATACCAAAATTTCACTATTTAACACGAACTTTGGCGTAATTTTTATCCGAGTTCCGCAAAGGCGTAGGGGTCATTGTAGGAGTGTTTTTTTAAAATCTTGGTGTACTGTGTGAAATATCAGAACCTTTTTTTTAATGCCTAATTCCTCGAAACGGGTCAGTTTTGTTTTCCAGTTTTGTTGCCCGTTTCGGGGATGACGACTGAATAAACCAATTAGTGTAAAAACTTAAAATTTAACGTTTCAAATAAAGTCGTCGAAAGTTTTTTGCAGCATTATAATCGACAGCGTAACATAAATTTGGACCATTATATGGTCCGACCATTTGGTCCAAGAGGGTTAAATCGGAGGGTTTAATCGGAGGTTTAAATCGGAGGTTTAAATCGTAGGGTTCAATCGGAGCGTTAAATCGCAGGGCTAAGTCGGCCAAAATAGGTCGAATAACAACGTCAAAAATTTCATGCGAATCAGAAAAAAAAGTTAAAATTAGTGAAAAAATTATAAATAAGTTCTTAAAAAATGTGATTTTAAAATTTAAAATATGTCTTCATCGCTAAATTAAGATTTTGTGAAAATCAAAACGGGACTTGCCAAGTCGAAATTAATACCAAGAAATTTCCTGTACTCGTGATGCAACACTTACGCCTTATTACTATGAGAGCGACGTTCTTTTTGAGACTTATTATCAATTTGTCGCAAAAGTATGAAAACAAAGCGTCAAGTATTTGTATTATTTTTTAGAAGTCAATTGTTTGGCATAACTTTTTTCCGGTAATTTCGCCTCGATTATCGTCTAAGTATGCTCCTCAAGTGCTTAGAATCGTAACAATTGTCATTCTTGCGGAACTCAAAATCATTTTAAAGCGGGTATAGAGGGCGCAAATTAGGAAATTCCTAATCATTCTTTAATAGTTGAGCATTTTAATTTTTGTTGATAAAATCTGAAGAACCTGTATGAGAACATCATTTTCTTAGTAATTTTGCTAACTTTGTCCTCAGAGCGATAGACAACTTAATGAGGCATTTTAAACTCGAGCTATTAGTTTGTCACTTTGGTTCGATTGCCAAAATTTTAAAATAATTCTGGTTATACAACGGGTGCGCAGTTATCAGGCAGGTTTCGCGACAAAAAAACTTACCTGATAACTGCGTAGGGCGTAGGCGGAATATGGGAAAAAGTGTCTTATGAAAGAACGAGCGGGGAATTGCTCAATACCAAATTGTCATTATCCAATGACTGACCTGACTGATAACAGCACAAGCTGGAAATTGCGCAATATCAAATTTTCATTATCCAATGAGAGGCCTGATTTATAAGAACTTATACCCAAAACAAGTCGACAATGATCGGTTCTCCTAAAAAGAACGCTACATTCGAAAATCGGAAATTTCGTATTGGGAGTACGGACGGTATATTCTTTTTTCATCTATCGGAACCATTCGAACTTACCTGCCTAAGTCTAAAAGCATTATTTTTGACCGCCAAAAGAGGTATTGAATCGTTAATACGTCTGCTTTTGATAAGTCGATTGGAAGCGAAAAAAACATAAAAATTATCACAGTGCATAACCAACTTATGCGAACTCGATAATTCATCAACGGTACTTATAATATTTCTCCAAACATGTCCCCTAAAATTTTGTCTCCGTTTTTATTTGTTGTTTCGTAATAGGTTGAACAGCTCTGTGGACTTTGTTATGTATCCGAAATAATCCCTAACATTATTCTAAGGAAAAAATAGCAGTACCAAAACACGTCGAAATTAATTACTATTTCCCGACTGAGAATATTATACAAAGGGGTCTGTGACGTTAAATTTACATTGCAAATACAAACTAAATTATTATGAGTTGCAAAAAGTTGCAAAAGTAATTCATTCTATGGGATATTATAGCTAGATGTTATTGGAGTTCATGTATAGCCGTTGTGGACGCAAGGACTGTATACTACAGTCCCGACTCCCGTAAGTGACGCAAAAAATCAGCCAAAAACGCGTCACTTAAGGGAGTCGCGTCACTTAAGGGGGCGTCACTTAAGGGAGATGGGACTGTTTATAAAGGGCTCATTGTTTTAGTTTTTCTGCATAGTATGCAGTGCTTCATATTCTTAACAGCTGCGCACTTTTCTGCGCTTTTTAACGCGCTTTTTATGTTATTTTCTCTTTCAATTCTTCACCGATTTAGGTATTCTAGAAAATATCAAACATCTAGCAGAAAAGAACGTTTGCTTGTTTTAAAAAGTTTTTGAGAGCACCGTTCTGGTTGAGATGCGAAGTTGTACCGGGAGAACAAAATTCTTTTCTTCTTAAATCCTCGTTGAAAAATTTCGTTTTAGAAAAAAATTTTGTATCAAAAAAGTCACTTAGGAAGAATTCCATTGGAATACATGTAAATTTTGCGTTTAAAAATAAATCACCAAGAAGTATTCTCTACCAAAAAAGATTCGATTCAAAATTACCGTAACATGTTTTCCGCGTTAAAAATATCGTGTTAAAAAGTTCCGTGTTAGAACGTCTGTCTTGAAAAAGTGGGCCTCATTCTTTGTACTTAATTGTACTTTTAATTGTGAAACTTCGCACTATAAAGCGTTTATAAAAAACGTATTCAAATCATTTTAAACGTACGAAATTTTGCGTTGTGGTCTATAGTTGAACATGAGTTTGAAAATGTGGACATAACATGTCACTAATATGACGTTTTTGTCATCATAAACGGTGTGCAATTTTCTGCAACGGCGGCAAAACATAACGCAAATAATAAGTAGATTGCGATGAAACGTTACATCAGTCTTACATAATATTTATACAAGTGATAGGCACATTTCAGGCGGGAAGTATAACGTAAAAGGCGGGAAGGAAACAATTTGTGTAAGTCGAGATTCTAGCGACCCTACATTATTCTAACGTTTAAGTGAATAGTTCAAAATTTGAAGACTTTACGTTCGATTTGTTAACAAATGCAAATCAGTTTTCATTTTTCCGTATTACCATATTATGTCCCGGTGATGCTAGAAATACGTAGGAAATAATTTTAAACTCGCTGGGAGCGCGACAGTCTGAGCACCATCATAACTTTTAGAGCCAATTACCAATTCATAAGGTATAGCCTGGCCTTTAGAGCTCGAAAATTGAAATAAGCTACGCTCGGCAGGGCTGTCGAGATCTAAAATGTTAATGAGCTACGCTGGACTGCGTTGTCGAGATCCAAAATGTTAATTAGTCGGGCTCGACGAGCGCTCGTCGTTTTTTCGATATTTGTTCGCTTTCATGAAATTTCAAGGTTATAAAGGGAGTCCTCGAACTCGGGGTCAAAATTTAGGATTCTTTCACGAGTGTCTAGATCATTTTGACAACCCTCTACTGGTCTTAAAATATTTCATACACCTTTTTGGAATCCCCAAAATTTGGGGCCCAAATGCAGCTCCATCACCGGAAGCTTTTTTTTTATTTTTTTTTGCAAAATTTTAACCGCGAGTTTGTAGCCCTCCGTTAGAAAGGTTGACCAAAAATAATGCCATGATATAAAAAAAATTACGAACAGTTATATGAAACATTGAAATTCAAGAATAAAAAACAAGACATACGTATATCATGAACATTCACGTACGGTATTTTGAGTTTAATTACGTTTAGTACTGTGAGGCATTGAAAGCACTTGGGACATCTGTGTCATAACAAATGCTTTGATTACGAGCGCGGGACTGAGGATTATATATTTACAGTTCTGCCAAATGATGTATATTATCATCACAAATATTATTCTAAAGCTTAGCATGTTTTGTGGCCACTCTTATCATGTTTAATCCTTTTTCACTGACGAATAAGAAAGAGCTGAACATTTTATCGAGGATAAGATTACGGTTTCTGGCATAATATGAGAAAAAAAAATACGAAAAAACCGTTCAAAAAAGGATGACTGAAGAGGTTAAAAAGTGTCAAAATAATCCATTCATAGNATTACTTGAATATACAGCAGCAAACCACTTGAGCTTACATAAAACCATACAACAAATAATGTATACTAACTGATGATTAACTAGAACGGAAAACAGGTGTGAGCCCTTACTAGGGCCCTTAGGGGAAATCCATGAAGATCTCAACAAAATCACGTTTCGGCCACTTTCGAGCCCTTGTTGTTTGTCGAAAAAAGTCAGTTTGTGCCTTATTCTGGTCTCGTAGTTGGGTTCAGCACTATACACCAGGTGCGCCATTATGCTTCACCCCTTTATGTTATAATTTTTCCCGTTCGTCCCGTTATGTTACAATTTTTTAGCAAAAAAAATTATGGCGTTTTTGCCTACGCACTACGCCGTTATGTTACAATTTTCCGTTATATTACAATTTGTACAAAAGAAAACGCGTATTTCGCAATACTTTTGTGTTACGTAATCACTATTTTCCGTTATGTTATAATTTGTTCACGAAAAAAAACACGTTTTGCGCAAAATTTTTCCCTCGTTCGTCCCGTTATGTTACAATTTTTAATTTTTTGGCGTGTTCCAGCGAAATCGCCTACGCACTGCGCCGTTATGTTACAATTTTATATCATGTTACACTTTTTTTGATTTGGTTTTGTAACATAACGACGCACCTGGTGTATACAAAAATACATCAATAAAATTATGTGAACAGCAGATTTGACGGAATATTATATAAAAACGTAGATTATTTGACCATGATCAGCATAACTAAATCCCTTAAACTAGCTCATCGATTGGTGCATGGAGTTATATGACAATGCAACTAATCTAACCGCTGTGTGACTGGTCAAATCTGTAAATTTTCATTACACCATGTGGCCGATAACTACCCACCGTCAACGGTTGAATGCGGCTCACTTTTCGAACGTACAAAATGATTATAACCACGTTATATTTCGCAATAGTATCGTCTTCCCTTACTAAACATGAAAAATCCTGAAAAACATGATTTTATAACGCATCCATAGCGTGGGCATCCAATGCGTAGGCGGTAAAAATATGACAAAAATTGCGCCATAACTACGTAGGCGTAGGGAGAACTCAAAAAACTTGCAAAAATAGTCATTTTTGAAAAAAAAAAATAAGCCATATCAACTGGCCTTTTTTACAAAACGTCAAATTTGATAAATTGAAAACAGGCAACCGACCATTAAAAAAATTTAGTACTTTTTTGAATATCCATAGTTTATTTAGGAAGGTAGTTTAGCAAGAACAAACTTCTTGATGTCCGAAACATGGCTTTGCGGCGAAAAGAGCATAAGTGGCCCCTTGACAAAAATAGATTACAATGTTATAATTAAAATAGAAAAATGTATCTAGCCAGCACTAGGATCAAGGTCAGCGTCGATTTGTTTCATAACATGATGTGCTCAACGGAAGTTCTGTTTAGACCAGCGGGGTAAAATGTTTTGATTCTAGAAATTATACATGAGTGGCTTCTTGCAATGTAAGGCAACATCAGAAAGAGATTATAATAATTTGCTCCAAATAAGGGTCTCTTATTTTACCATTGTTTCCCATGTCTTTTTTTCATTAGTTAATATTATTATTATATTCCCAACATCATGTGATGTCTAGTACGGTTCCCCAAAGTGTGGTACTTCCCGAACTGTGGCAACTTCTGGAAAAAAAAAATCGACCACACCTTGTTTTCAAATCTAGAACATCTGCGCCCAATAATAAGTTTCTACGGACGGTGCGCAAGTCGCTGATTATGATTGGTTATTTCTCCACCATCTGTGTGTACTACCTACTACATCTTGTGACAAAAAACTAAATCAAATAAATACGGACTCGTGACTCTAACTTTGTATCAAAACAATATGGCAAAAGATGGGTCTAGCGTTGATATTGACAGACCGTTTTTTGGCGATAATTTTAGCGCCATGTGGGCTCAATGGCGTCCTGTGGGGCCCAATCATGTGGGGCCCAATCTTCAAATCAGAACTAACCGCTACGAACCACGGGGTCCACTACCAGAAATATATATACCAGAAAATATACCACAGTTACTACGCCCAAAACGCCAAGTGGGATTTAAAAGCTATGTCTTCTATTCGAAAGAGTTTGAGGAACTTTATGAAAATAAAAATGCAACTGAAAGTGATTTTGCTAATCTGATGAAGGGCGATGATTTCAAAAGGCACCTAGAGGGTTATAAAATGCGTAGCCTTGGCGCAAAAGAATGCAAAATTGTTTCAACTCCCATGCTCGATCTCATAAAAAAGTACCCGAAAGTGGCCGGGCAGGTATTTAACCGGTTAATCACGGTTGAATGCTGCCATAGATTTGATTCCAAGAACAAACTTGTAACTAACTTTGCCGATATTGAACTTGAAAAAGTGAAAAATGTGGAGACAGTTAATTTCAATTATGAGAAATTTGATCCGATTCATATCGAAAATATTCAACGGGAAATTATGCAACGATCCGAAAATTCGCCCAAAGGTCAATCCAACGATTTAGGCGCAAAACTGATACCTTTAACCCGTGGCGAGCTAGTGCAAATGAATCCCCTCTATTTTATCCGGGAAAACAACAAAACGGATTTGTATCACCATGTGTACATCGTGGAATATATGTATCTCAAAGCCAGACAGTACCGTATGTACCTCGGATTAGTCGTCGACATCGTTTTACAAATGTAAGTACAGAGGATGAAGTTTAGAAGTTTAGAAGTTTAGAGGATCGCCTTTTTTAATAATTGGGTGGTCATGAAAATAATTGAAAAGGGCGATATGTTTGAATTCATAAATTGTTAAGAAAACTCAGTTTTAAACGGGGGTTTAAATTTATATGTTTAAATTTTCCATATTCAAATATACATGGTGCGCCGTTAACCGGCAGCTTTTTGGTCGAATTTTCTTCCAGTAAAAACGAATGTGAAAATAAATCATATTTAGTGCCCTCGTTACATGCTTGACTTCTTTTGCTTTAACGTGTCAAATACCGTATGAACTCCTCGACACAACGGGCGAACCGGTTAAACTATTTTATACCAACATTTGTGAAACCGATCAATGCTCAATATGGCGTTTACTCTCAACGGTTTTGCTCGGAATCCGTATCACTTTGGAATTTTCCCGGAACTGCATGGCGGCAACAAGCAAAGTTGGAAAAATGGATCGAATTTGGATTTTGGAAGATATATTTTTGGTTACGCTTTCGATGGTTTTTATGTGGACCGGAAATTGGTTTTGCGGTGCATGTGTGATGTTGTATATTTGGACACAGTTACCAGTTTATCTTTACCGGTTTCATGGTGGGGAGGCAATCATGGTCTTTTCCCGCGTCGCTGGCACAGTAATGCAGTATTTTGTGTTTTTGGCGTTTTTCATGTGTGCAATTGGCAGCGTGCTTGTTTTAGGTAAGCCAATAATGTATTTGAATCTTTAATGTCAACATTTCCCACTATCTCGAGTGGGGGCATGATAAAATGATAGCATATTTGAAAAAATCAAAAAAATTAAGCCTCCGCTACAGAAATTTAAAAGAAAGACGATTTATACACATTTTCTTAGTAACCCTCGAGCTCTATCATTTGGCAAACTAGTTTTTACATTTTGGGCCCACAGAAATATACTTTGTGTTTTACTTTGTTGTAAAATGAAAAAAAATTTGCTATCAGTTCTACTACTCCACTTGAGTGACGCACTCAAGCTTCCAAAAAATCCGCGAAAAAACTGAATGTTCCCTGTATTGAACGATTTTTTTTCACCCGAAAACGTTTTCGCCGAATAAAAGTATTTGTGAAAATTCTTTGAAAGACTTTTTTCTGTCTATCTTGTTATCCTTGAAAAAATAATCTCTGGGAAATCCCAAAAAAAACATGATGGAAAAATTGGCGGTCCGTTTTCTCATATATAACCATTTTTTAAGGATTCAAAAAAGCGGCAAATGCAACCGAATTCGCCCTGATTATTCCGCAAGCGCTCGCATTCATTACTGGTGACTACGCACTTGATGACCTTTTGGCGGTGAATAAGGAACTTTACGGACGCCAGGAGTTCCTTATGGGCATCATTTTGTTTGTTATGATTCTTGGCGGCCATGTCATCATCATGAATGTTTTTACCGGTTTGGCGGTCGGTGACGTGCAATCTGTCAAATCTTTATCACATAATCAAAAACGGCGGTCTCTGATGAGGTTCATATTGCGCAATACGGAATTTTCCCTTTTAAGTCATTTTTGCTACCGGTGGGAGCACTTGAACTGGGAAGGCCAGCTGGCTGTTGCCGACCCCTGGTTGGAGGACTGCTATGGTCATCGAATCGATAAATGCGAATTAAATATGACGATTAAGCCCAAAGGAGAATGGTTGGGGAAGGTCTTGCTAAATGGATTCAAAAAGTACTTCGGATCATCGGCTGTTAAACTGACGTACGGTACATCACGCGTTCAACGATGGATTGGCGAAAGATGTCTTTATGAGGTACCCATAAATGATGAGCCAAAAGTTGAACAACTTTTCGACGAAAGTTCGGCTAGAACTGATCATAAATTTGAACGTCTCTACGATGAAAATAGAGAGCTTCTGATTAAAAATCAGCGACTCGAAGACAAAGTCGAAATCATGGACCAGAAACTCAAATTGATTTTAGAAGCACTTAAAAATCTTAAAAAAGAATAAATTGAATTTTAGATTTTTGAAATCTATACATTGTATCTACAGTGGTTGTATATATGCACAGGTATGTAAATCTGTACAGATTTTACAGTTTTATCACTGCTAATGGTTTCTGTATATTAGAAAAACTGTTGAAAGATCGAAATAAATCTGATAATTAAATGAAAATTTCCGTTGTTATACAATCGAGGATTTGAATTAAATTAACTGACAATTTTTATTATCTTTAGCTTTAACATTAGTAATATTAATAACGTTACGTACGCCGTTTTCAGGGTAACTGGTAAGGGCGTGGGCGAGACCACGATACGTGGGCTAAAACATTGTATTCAAAGTATATAGATTAAAATGTTGGTATTACAAAAAATTTTGGGACGTCTAAAAACGCTAAATGCAACCGTTCATCCATACTGTATACAGTGTGAAGGTATTTTAGGGAATATTGGGCGGAAAAACCAACCGGGAAGCCAAAAACCAACCGGAAAGCCAAAAAAAACCAACCGGGTAAGCCAGTCGGGTGAAAGCCAACCGGGAAGCCAAACCGGGAAGCCAACCGGGAAGCCAAAAAACAACCAGGAAGCCAAAAAAGCAACCGGGAAGTCTTCCGTTAAGACCTGCTTAGTATATCCAAAAAAACTTCATTAGTAAAAAAAGACCATAGTGACGTCATAAATTTGATAAAATGACCATTATATTATAACGGTATACCAGGGTAGCTGACGCAATTGCTTAAAGGTTCATTATATACTAGGAATTCGATAATCTGAGCACAAACCACGTTCGCAATTTCGGAATCTTGATTCTGACAAACTTGGTTCGTCGTATAGCGATTGGGCGAGATCATTTGTTTTCTGAAAACAACAGAAATGGTCTATCAAAGGCTGGCCTCGGTCGTTAGAAAGACTTGTTCAATTTGATGTATCGTCTGATGTGGATAGTAGAGATATTTTTCATATTTTGACCACAACATATTTGCTCTGCTGCATCACAGTTTTAACTTTTTTTTTCAATGTATAGAAACGAAAAAAAACTGCGATTAGCTGAACATTGAACTTTAAAGAATAAACGAAATATTCAAACACACTACGTTTGGTAATTCCGATTGTACAAACAAGATATTTTGGTGGGTGATTGACCGCCCTGTTGAGAGGCGGCTCTCAGTCTAGTTTTTCCTCCTGAACCCTACTGTATGAAAGCCACGAAAAAATGCTGAGTAGGCGCTATAGAGCAAAATTTCTACCTCCCTTTGAGTATCATGAAAATCGGCTGCACCATTCTAGAATCGACCAATTTTCCTTTACATACCGTTTGAGTTTTTTGAAAATTGCCACAAATTCTGGATAAAAAAGAATATCACAACGCCCACAATCATATTCTCATAACACTTCACTGTCTAGTACAGTTCTCCGAAGTGTGGTCTTGATGCGTNTTCGAGGGCGTTGATTGGCTCAAACTTCACCTAAGATGAGTCATACGCGTGAAAATAGAGTATGGAGAATTTGTGGCTATTTTCAAAAAACTCAAACGGTATTTTCCCCTCTTTCTCAATGCGATATTAAAAATTAAATTGATCTATTCTAGAACCGCGCATCCAATTTTCATGTAACTCACACGGTAATAAGGGAAATTATTCTAGAATTTTTATTCTGATTTTTCAAACATCGCATTTTTGGCTTGAAATCTTGTACATGCCTTCAACATAAAAGATATCTTTGGTCCTAATAAGCCTGATTTCGTGTTCTCTATACATTTTTTTTAATTCAACGGATAATTGTACCTACTTTTGCGTTTTTGCTTGATTTATGAGCTGTAAATTAAAGCACGGTCGATTTCAACAGAAATAACTAAAGTAAAAAATTGTAATAAAAAGTAGTCTGTATTTTCGACTTGAACGGGTTTTCTCAAAAAAAAAAAATGTTCATGCAATTTGGCAATTGTTGACCATCGTGGAAAACTTAATTGACTCAAGAGAACAAATGGGTTGAGCACTTTTTAACATGATATGATCCAATGTATCAGTTTGTTAGCCGTTCCCTAAGTGCCCCTAACCTTTAACATCATACGTTATTTTTAAGACGTGTCTTTCATCGCAAAACTCACAAGTAATTAATGCGTTTGTTTGGCCTAAACAAAATTAAGAACTTAAAACTTTAAGCCAAACTTTGCAAATCTTCTTATCTAATTGACCTAGTTCACTGTGAAAAAATCGTTTTAAATGTAAAATACACCGCCTATCTAATTAAGTTACTACTAACATGAAAAAAGGGCTGAGTAATTCTAGTTTTGGTACTTAATTGGGTAGTGCGTGGTTAAAACTATTTGTTTAGTTATAAAAACGCTAAAATTAAGTCTGAACTTGGTAAGCATGTGAAAATAAGGCATATAATTTTGGAACACAACAGGTGCGCCGTTATGTTACAAAACCAAATCGAAAAAAATGGGACAGAACGGAAAATTCTAACATAACGGCGCCGTGCGTGGGCGATTTCGCTGGAAAACGCACAAAAAATTAAAAATTGTAACGTAACGGGACGAACGGGGAAAATAATGCGCAATACGTGGTTTTTTGTACAAATTGTAACATAACGGAAAATAGTGATTACGTAACTCAAAAGAATTGCGAAAGACGCATTTTTTGTACAAATTGTAACATAACGGAAAAATTGTAACATAACGGCGTAGTGCGTAGGCAAAAACGCCAGAAAATTTTTTGCTAAAAAAATTGTGTAACATAACGGGACGAACGGGAAAAATTGTAACATAACGGAGTGAAACCTAACGGCGCACCTGGTGTATTTTACATATAATTTCGACAAATTGTCTAATTGAATTAGATAGAGCGTAGGCCGTAAGACTTGCGGCACATTTATCGATAACTGCACTAGCACTTTGTTGTTGTTCCTTCTGATGAGCGCTTATTTTTGGTACGCGTGATCTTTTGGTACTAAAGCTTCAATTGGAAATGAATGCTTCTTTTGGTAGCATTCGTACCAAAAGCAGCATTCAATCCCAAATGAAGCGTTAGTATCAGAAGATCGTTTGTACCAAAAGAGGCGCTCCCAGTGTCATATACCATATGGCAACTGTTGGGCAGGCGTTAGAGAGAAAAAAAAAGCGAAATTTCATATAAACATAAAATAAAACCAAAAAAATTAGTAAAGGCACTTAAAATCGGCATAAAAAATGGGCCTTTTACAGGCCTTGTGACTAATTTGTCACGTGCCCTGTTGAACTTGGCGCAAAACTGACCTCGGTCCCTTTAATCTACTTTTTGATTCTGAGTAGAATAGCCAAAACAGTTTTTTTTTCGATTTTTTGAGGCCACCACCGCTTATTTTTTTTACTCTCTTAAGAGAGACCTTTGCTTAGTTTTTGTACTGTAGTTACGTTTTGGAGGCATATTAGATGATGTTAAACCTGGTCATGTCAAGTATTTTAGATTTTCGCGGTTCAAAAGCGAACATAAAATTNAAGTCGAAAGGGACTTTGATCGGGCTTGTTTTAATAACACTGAAGGCTGAGCTAATTTTTTGGACCTAACTTCAATCAGCATATCATATGATTCAAATTATTTTAGTTTTTTGATCAATTTGTTGTACCGCTTGTTTTACGCAAATGTGATAGACAAATCGGCTTATAACTATAAAATTATCAAGGGTTATGTAATAAATTAATAAAATACTTAATTACATTTTGAGCCAGTTTACGAAATTCTAATACGCTCAAATTCGTCCCGGAAAGTTCATAATTTTTGGATAGTTCCGTATTATGCCAATTCAGTTGGGAAAAATAATAAAATATATTTTGTAATATTTTCTAGTTTTTTAGTTAACTCCAAGAGGAAACCTTAACAAAGTAACCTGCAAGGGGAAATCTTCTTCTGTGCGAAATTCTAGCGTTATTCGAGAAACCGGTTTTTCACAATACTTCCGGTTTCGGCTGGAAATACCGACATCATTTTTTTTTAATTGATAACCGTTTCACCAAAACCGGTCGCCTTACACCTTAAATCGCCTAAAAAAGGGTATCATGCGCAAAAAAAGGCACAGGGTTCCTCCTGGGAGTTATCCAATCTGTCTATGGGAGTCCCTGGTATAAAGAAATCTAAAAAGTTATTAATTTTCATAAAGTTCCACTTAACTTGAAACTTACTGGAAAAACTACAATTTCAGGGAAACAATGCTAGCAAGGTAATGTTTACGGATAATTTTAGAACACGTGGAATAAAAAGCTTCAATTTTTTACTTGACCTCTCAATTACGTTTGTCCTGCTCATTGATGCTGACAAACCTTGTAGCATATAATAGTGTTTGTATGAGAATATTTTGTTATCAAGATTTTATTATAATTTAGTTAGCAAACTGACTGTGTTGGAAATTACTAATAAAACATGCAACAGCACAACGTGGTCACGTTTATTTAATTTATGTAATCAACAAGTTACCTGAACACTACGGAAAAATTAGCTTTACGGAAAGAACCACAGGCGCCGTTTCAATCGGTCTCTTTTCTTTTATGGCGAATGGGTAATCCGCCGAAATTCTCACCTTTTTAGTATTTGCATTGGCAAAAAATGCAGCAATTTCCACAGATTACCCTCTCGTCACAAAAGCCTGATTCAGAAAGTGCGGACATACAATGCCAGTACACAATATTCAAAATTAAAAAAAAATATTTCGAAAATTTGACCAATTTTATTAATCGGAATTTTGTATACCCAATTTTTCTAGAATTTTGTGGTTAAATTAACTTGACCGTGCTCGATAAAAATAGTAAAAAAACTTAAAATGTTGAGCAAAAATGAAGTTGATTGACGTTTGGGTTTAGTTTGTACACAACATGACTGATGGGTCCTTAATGTTTCACTTTTCCTACGTAATAATCAAACTTTGAGTCAGTTTGTTTTGACGAGGTTTTTGAGTATTTCTACCACCCATTTTTGACGATATAAACTAAATTCCGAATACATTTGTTTAAAATCTACTCATACAACGCGTTATACGGCTGAACTGTTTAAAACTTGGATAAACGTAAATAATCGGCGACAAAGTTACTTGAGCAAAAAAAGTTTTGTGCCAAAGAGTAATGGATTTGCTAGAAACAAGTTTTTTATTATTAACATTTATCTATACTACGTAAGTCTGTTGCTAAATAATATTATTACTTGGAACTATCTTGTACCAAAACGTAGATTTCTTTACAGAAATTTACAAATAATATACTAAACAAATATACAAGTTGTAAGACTAATCCAACTTCCAAGATCTTGTTGGAATTTATGTTGATGTTTCCAGTTTAGATATAGTCGTTTAGTATAATCGTTTTTTCCTAAAAATATTAGTATGAGGTACTTACCTGCTAAGAAATCGGAAAAATACCTTGTTTCATGGATACATCAGTGTCTTATTTAGTTATAAGAAATTTAGGTAACCAGGTACAGTCCCGGATCCCTTATGGACCATCATGAGGACTCTCAAAAGGCGGCCCATAAGGGATCCGGGGAAAATTGGTCCTTATATAGTAGCATCTCAACATATGCCGACACGGTCAACTAGAAACGCTCGGTAGTTTTTCATGAAACTCAACCGCTAGTTTGAACAATGTCGAATATTGTAAAAATCATCTGATTAAATTGTAATACACCACATGTGCACTTATTTGGACAAAAAACCCCATGGTGCAGTTAATTGGACACTTTATCGGTACAAAATTTACCCACGCAAACGCCTACACACTGTGACTTATTTGAACATTTTTTTAGAAATGATGATAGGAGATCTGAGAACTCTTTTTTTTGTTTCCAATTTTGCGTTTTTTTCTCATTTCAAATAAAAATGGGCAAAAAATGAAATATTCTAGAGTTTTATCCAATCGTGCAGTTATTTGGACAAAAAATGGTCTTGTTTCGCTACACTGTAATTTGAAATGTTCTACAACCCTTCCGATCGTGCAGTTATTTGGACAAAAATCCCCTATTTTACATACACAAAAATTTTAAACAGTCTAGAACTTGCCCCGATCGTGCACTTATTTGGACAAAAAATGTTGGAGTTTTCCAGCTATTCCGCCTACTTTATGACTGACTAAGTGTCCAAATAAGTGCACATGTGGTGTATATAAAAAACAATATCGTAAAAAGCTTCGACAAGTTGTGGCTCATTAATTATTTGATAATACGCCGATAAAACAAATCAATTGCACCAACAGTATTTAAAAAAATCAGTTCGAAGAATTGTTGACGATCGGTGTTTAGAGGTTAACTGTGACTTCGATTATACGTGTGCCAGTTCGTCATTTTCATGAGTTTTATGTTACATTTCGGGTCTTAGAGAAGGTGTCGATCCGGCTTGACTGAACCAATAAATCTGCTTACAAATTTTGTGCTGACTCTTCANCACGGTTAACTAGAAACGCTCGGTCGATGTTCATGAAACTCAACCGGTAGTTTAAACTGCCAAAAATTGTAAAAATCATCTAACTTAGTGACCTTGGAATTGCAATATATAATAAGCAATATCGCAAAAAGGCTCTATATAAAGTGGCCCATTAATTATTTGATAATACACCGAAAAACTAAATCAATTGCACCAACAGTTTAAAAAAAATTCTGTTCGAAGAATTGTTAACGATCGGTATTTAGAGGTTAACTGTGACTTCGATTATACGTGTGCCAGTTCGTCATTTTCATGAGTTTTATGTTACATTTCGGGTCTTAGAGAAGGTGTCGATCCGGCTTGACTGAACCAATAAATCTGCTTACAAATTTTGTGCTGACTCTTCCCTTTTGCTTTTTTAAACTTTTTTTTTTGTTCGAGCCGAACGTTAACCACCAAACATAACCAGTTTGTTTGTGGCTATCTAAGCGGTTTAGCAGAAAGGATGTTCCACGCCCAATTGGCTCATGCAAGTTGGTTGAGGCTTTTTGAGGTTTCCGTACTTTCGCTCTATATATTTATGTTTAACACATTTGGGACAAATTTTTAATGCCAATTTTTTTTTCGTCTGGCTAAGTCGAAAACGTCTCGAGCAATGGCACGTTCAAGAAAGTTTACCAGTGACTATGTTAGAAGGCTTAGACGCAATCGCACGAATTTGCTGATTGGTCATGATCATTTTAAGCCCGAAAAATTTTAACATCGCTAATTTTACATATACATGATATGGGAACGCCTTTTTGTTACGCGCAATCACTTGGTACTAAAGTTTCAAAATAAGAACAAACCATAATATGAGGAGGAAAGCCCGACTGGGAACATGTACTTCCTAACCGCAGCGCCGTGAGGGGTTAGGAAGTGAGTTCCGTGACAGACCTCTATTGGTCAGTCGTCTTCGGGCCGTCTTCTCTATTGTCTCACCGTATTTTAGCAAAGAAAAACGTGACCCATGCGTCACCGCGTAGCTTGGAATTAGTGGTATGTCCCGCGAGTCGGGCCGCGAGACATAAAGAAGCTTCATGAAGAATGTACGTCGGGCAAAATTTCCCCGAACTGTTAAAAAAATTAAAAAGCTAAAGAAATCGATCCGATACAATCAACGTAAGAAGTTAACAAATGTTCATTTTTCACGTTTTGTACGCCTATAAGTTATAGGCTATAACGAAAATTATATAACTCAAGGCTTCTTTCGTTAGTCTAATTATGAAAGCACACCGGTTCGAAGAATTTTCTCCGATAATCAACGCTTGTTTTTGCTCAATATTATGGTCAAAATGCGATAATTAGGATAATGATCATGATAATGATCGACATCCATCATTAATTCGAAAAGCGAACAAAAAAAACAACTAGTTTTGGCAGGCATCGAACAATTATAATTATCTGTTATCAGTTGTTAATAGATCAAAATTAAGATTTAACTAAACTTGTATAGGTTAACACCGGGCTCGGAAAAATCCGTTGTCATGCCTGGCTTAACTTAGCTTGAGTTTAAATTTTTGTTCGACTGGCTTGGCTTAAATTATCACAATTTGTTTCCACTGGCTTGGTTTAACTAAAGTTTGACTTTCATTTCAACTAGGTTGACTTAGCGTGTCATAACTAATCACCTTTCAACTACGAAGAGCTTCAATTTACCCTGTACAGTTGGTATGGTAACAAGTTGACACTTTCATATCCGATTTTTTTTTTTTCGTCAAAAACTGCCAACTCGATCCAAACTGTCAATTAGTTCCGTCACTTAAGCCTAATTTTGCCCAAAAAAACTCCCAAAAAGTGTCACTTCGTTCCAAGCTGTCAACTTGTTACGTGTAAACTCGTTACCACACCAACTGTTTAGGGCTAACAATAAACATTGACTTTTTTAGATAACAAAAATGCTACAAAAGTGAAGTTGTAGCCAGGGCTCGGCAACAGCCAGCTGGCCTTCCCAATTCAAGTGAATTGCCCTGGGCAGTTCGTGAACTAGGCAGCCGAGGCGAGCACAGCTCATCAAAATTTTGAACCTCGACAGCGCAGCCGAGCGCAGTTCATTAAAAATTTTGATCTCGAGAGCGAAGCCCAGCGCAGCTCATCGATGTTTTTCGACTTGTTGAGGACAGCCCAGCACAGCTCATTTTTTTCTGACTTATTCCGACCCCTGGTTGTAGCACCTTCTAATAGAAGTACTCGATGTACAATGAAGTAGGTCAGCGACTTTTTTTCTATATCTTTTATGAAGCTCATTAATGAGATTGGTCTAAGAAGGCCTGAACTCGCTCTTTCTCCAAGATAATTTCAATTTGCTACTTTAGCACTTTATCAGCGCACGTTGTAAAATCTATGATTATCGTTGTTTTGGCCTCTCAGGTTTGAGTTATCAGAAAACGTTCCGCCAGCCGTAATTCAATGTTTTGGCTGGAAATAAATCAGTTATAACCTGGCTGACTAAAAAAAATGTCACGATTGTTTAACCCGAGAGAAAGGTTAGAGATTTAAAACTGCATGTTGTTTATACCGTATTTTGCTTTTTAGGTCTTCTTGCGTAATGAAAAGAGTTTTCTCAATATACCGTGTGGTTCACCAATGAATGAGCTGGAGCAAATTTTTGTACAGACTTGTTATGCTGAAATACATGTAAATAATGCTGCAATACATGTAAATAATGCTGCAATACATGTAAAAAACTGCGTGCAAAAGTCTGCCCTAGTTGATTCATTATTGGACCACACAGTATATCTAACTGCAAAAATAATTTTTTGAAAAATGTTCTATCGCAGTGATTTTCAAACGCGAAAAATAAATAATGTTACCACTTTTT
>SCLG01000001.1:3036045-3051860 GCA_004367875.1 Oikopleura albicans
TATTAATCACCACTAAAATAGCGTTATTTTGATTTCGCCAAATAAGGGTTGGGTCGACGTATTCTTTCCGCTTTCTGAAAACCCGGAACCGACCCTTATTTGACGAACCCCTGTAACTGAGAACTACTTACCACTATAAGTGAGAAAAATCACGCGGTACTGATGTAAGTTTTAGGTTTAAAATAAATAATAAATGGTTGATTTGACAATTTTTTGACAAATAAAAAACGGTGTGAAGAAAACGACCGTAGAAACTTCTTCATGATGTAACTTCATCATTTTCTAAGAATCCTTCAGAGGCATGGACAACAGACGTAGACTACGTCACGTTGTTAGTCGACTTTTTACTTAGCACTTTACTTAGATTTTTCACTAAGAAGTTTCTGGGTATGTTTCTGGGTATGTTTTGTGAGGAATATATATCCAGCAGTGATTCTTACGTGGCATTTAGGGCCGCAAATCTAACTTGATCACGAGCTACTTTGCAGCAATGTTGTTAGGTGCCAAAATGCACTCTAATTAAGAAATTTGTCTGATAAAATATTATAATAATATTCTTATCTGTTATCGATGATGGCATTTTTTTTTTAATCGAGTGAAATATACCGTAACTACTACTTTTCAGTAATTTCAATTACTTTCACGGCGAATAAAATTACTACTTCTATTGGAATATTGTCTTCGAGAAAAGGGTTTCCAGACATTTTCTGGTGCGTGTAAATAGACACGCAACTGGTTTTTTTTTGTCGATTTAAGGCATATGGAGGCCCCGTAGGGCAAAACGGGTATTGGTGACCCCCCTTCAACTTTTCGAGAAAATTCGATTGACGGTGTTTTTTCTGCGTAGGTTGGAGATTTCAAACAGCTCTCTAGGGGGCCCTGGTGGCCCAAATCAATTTCTAAATAATCAAATCGACGTAGTTTGATGAGCTCTACAACTTTGCTTTACCAGTTTTTTTTTTAATTATTGCGAATTATTGTGAATTTTTAAAATGCGTGTTTATTTACACGCATTTTCCACCTACGGGTTCCCAAAAACTCCTTCCCCCTGAGAGTTAAGATATACAGTATAAGAAGTCCTTGTCGAAACAAAAGTGAAAAATCTTCATGAAACGCGAGAACCGAGATTTTTCGCTTAAAAGGTTTTTCGGAGAATACCCGCAGAAAACAGGTCCGCTTACGTCTGCTCATGAGTATAATTTATCAACAGTGACACACACCACCTGTCTACAGAAGTTAACACAGAGATAAAGGTAATGAAGTGTTAACTTCTATGAATTGTGTTAACTTCTAGGAATTTCGATTTCTTTAGTAGACAAAAAAAAATCCCAAACGATGGCCCTTACTTTGGGTGAGCGGCCCTTACTTTTGGGTCCTACCATTGGGACCCCCCTGTACCGATATTTTAAATAACAAGTT
Source organism: Oikopleura albicans (assembly GCA_004367875.1). NCBI lineage: Eukaryota > Metazoa > Chordata > Appendicularia > Copelata > Oikopleuridae > Oikopleura > Oikopleura albicans. Next base: position 3,037,465 of record SCLG01000001.1, read on the forward strand.
TTCCGAAAATTACTGCAAGCTTTTGTAAAATTTTATTTTAAGGACGTTGATGACCCTAAATTCTAAAAAAAATGGGACTTAGAAAGGGGCTCATTTCTCTTCAAATACCACACCAATTAATTTTCAATCGCAGCCTGTGAAATTAGAAATGTTTAACAGACCATACCAGAAAGTTATCAAAGTAATTGCTCCACTGAAATGCCCCCCACGTCGCATGGAAGTGGACCAATTTTTTTTCTCTCTCGATCTCCCATGCCGCCCAGACTAAAGTTGAGAATTTTTACTTTCAATGATCGGATAGAGTAGGGTTTACTCTAGAGAGCCAACTATCAGAGAAAATTTTAAAATAAAAAATTACATAAAATTTATTTATTTTTGTTCATTTTATTTTTATTTTTTCTGATTTTATTTTAAAACGTGCGAATTAGTCCATCAAAATCCACGCGATGAATTTTCTAAAATAGTTGGCCCTCCGCACGAGAGTGTCGGCTAATCAATAAGCCCAACAAATAAATANCCTACCATTGGGACCCCCCTGTACCGATATTTTAAATAACAAGTTTTCCGAAAATTACTGCAAGCTTTTGTAAAATTTTATTTTAAATAAATTTCATCGGTTCTTATTTTACAACAGATATATAATTTAACGTTTTAACTCATGTTGAAAATAATATCCGCTAAGAAGAACGAGCCTGATCATATCAAACTACGTGAAACATTTTTTTTAAAGTTAAAATTATCATAATATTTGAATTAAAAAAATATTTACGTCTATACGGCACTATAATTGTGGCCCTCGAGTTTCTCTCTTCTCGAAATTAAACGTCAGTTTTTTACGTCGTTCCTTGAAAGTTAAAAATTATGTAACTCCAGTAATTTATATTTTTGCCTTGCAAGTTTTAACACTGTTTACTTAACATGAAAACTATTTTTGTTAACATGGTTCTATGAGATTTATATGAAAATCAAATACACGAAAAGAAATTGTAATTAGTTATAATAGTTAATGTGGTCAAACTAATTTTCTCAAAATAAGGTTATTATAAGCTCTCATGATAGATGACATACTTTATGTTCAACGTGTGTTTAGTCGAAAATCATTACCAGGGGTCGTCAAATAAGGGTCGGTTTCGTGTTTTTAAAAACCGACCCTTATCTGGCAACCAAACCCTTGTTTGGCGAACCGAGGATAAGCACATTCTGTCGCTATTACTGTTTGAAAATATGTTTTTTGCGTTTTATGTTTTAATTGATCAATTATAAAACTAAATTAGACAATGAGAAAATTATTGAATTAATCATGTGGATAAGCGGACAGGAAAATAGTTAAAAAATGTTCGTTGGTATCAACACTAAAATCAGCGACCCTTTCTTGACGCAACAATATTTTTCCCGGAACAAAGCGACCCTTATTTGGGGATCCCCCTGTAAGTTAATAACCGAGTTATGATTTAACTCATAATGGGAAATGCATACACATAAGCACACAACCTACAGTGAGTTAAAAAGGGCACTGACTGAATACGAATAATTTCTTATAAGTCGAAAGCAGAATTTGTCGACAAAAAACGGTAAATATTGTAACTCTTGGATAGTCAATGAATGTTCTTGGAAAAACCGCGCGCCTTTTCGCGCTGCGTTTTGACCACTTCCGACTACGCAATAATCAACTTTTTCGCTTTAATTTTTTTAATTTACTTAGGTAGGGAGTGCATGACAATCTTCGATTTATTCGTCACTCCTCTGAAAAACTCCGGAGCAAAAATATGGCATATAAATGCATGCAGCTGCATTTTTATTCGTCATAACAAGACTTCGCTTTCATGAGAAATAATCGGGATTGCCTCTACATATGACAAAAACGAAATATACACAAATATTAACGATCCTTTTTTATTGATAAGAGCTAATGAAATGTAGAAGAAAGATAAACTGCCAAATTTTATTGCAGAACCAGGCTCATTTATTTTTTTGGATTCCGGATACGTTCGTTATAATGTTAAAACATCAAAATATTCAAACCTAAATAATTCAACAATGGGGACGAGAACTGACGAACGTTTTCACAAAAAATATGTACGGCATCCTGTGAACAGCGTCCTTCTTGCTAATCGGTGATCAAAAGGTTCAAGAGAGAACACATTTAGTTTTTGACGTTTTCTTTTTTTCTTTTATTTATTACACATGCAGCTGAATTATATGGTGATGAAATTTTAACTTTTCATTTGAAAGATTTCGATAACTACTAGGACCTTTTTAGTGAATTCTAGTCCTCGGAGTTTTACATAAATTTCCGCAATCTTTCTTCTCGCATTTTCTAGAGGGCGATATTCGAATTTTTGACGTTCGAAAAAGCTCGATCTTCGCTATCTAGAAAATATGATATAAAAAAACGGCGGAAATTCATGTAAAACGCTGATTAGACTTTCCACCAAAACTCGCAAAAACTTTTTCGTTATCTTCCTGCCCATTGTATCGAACAAATACGTATAATTCGAAATTTTTTATTGTCATGAAAACAGTAATTTTGCGCATGAGTCTTCATTAACGCTTCAAACTTTTAAAAAGATTCTAGACATTAATTTTCAGGAATTGAATTACTTCTCGGACATCTCTCCCGGTTTCGCTAATGAGGTTTTAATTTTGCTGTTTTATTTCGTTAATTCAGGTCATCAAATAAACTTGCCAAACCGCGACATCGAAATCACTTCACATTGAAACGTTTGCCATCGGTTAGAAATTTACGCCCACAGTTCTTAAAGTTTTAACTTCAAATAACCTAGTCTTATTTCAATATAAAGATTTAATTAATTAATTAAGTTTAATTAAAGTTAATTGATTAAATTCAAGATTCAAAAATGTATTTAAATTATGAATTAATTCAAATAAATTAGGATCCATTTTAATTAATTAATTTTATGATTCAAAGATTTAATTAATTTAAGAATTTATTTAATAAAATTAACATTATATTTAATTTAATTAATTTGATGATTTTTAAATTAACGAAGATTTAAGTTTCTCTCCCATTCTTTCCGTTTTTGGGGTTTCCCACCCTAAGCTGTAACTGAATTACATGCCATTAACAACACTTACGATTTAATACAGCGTGGTTGATAACTTTTTATAAGTCATCCAGATTCTCAATGAAGGCATGTAATGGAAGTTCAAGGTTTCTTCATTCACGGTGACTTCAAAAGTCCAAAACCCAGCAAAGTCGCCGTTTTTCGTTTTTCCATTTTCAGGATACAGTGTCGGCTGCGGCCCGCGAAATTAAAAAATCTGGTTGGGCTTAGTTTTCATAGGAGGCTAAAGTAAATTTAAGTTGGTATTAGCAAGGCTTGTTAAACGAGCTTTAAAGTAAAACGTGCCGAGGCCTGATCAGAAATACAGTCTGAACTAGTACACGTACTACTACCGTATAGTCTAATAAACATAAATACGATGTTAAACTGCTACACGGTATGACCCCAAAACACCGCAATCGTGTGATTCAATTTTATTCAAATGCAATTATCATTGATTATTAAGTTCGTTTGTTGGGCTGGCCAGTACTTTCCATGAAATTCTGTGAAAGAAAATTAGATCAAACAGAAGGTGTCGTGGCTGTAGATTAGTCAGAATTTCACTACACTGAAATGCATAATCAGTTGGATTTCCCTAGAAAAATGGCTTTTTTCACTAAAAATTCCGTTTATTTTTTATACTCAGTCGTGGATGTTGCACATTTTACGTGTGAAGTCAGTCAGTTAATTGTTTTTTTCTCCCTTAAACGTTAAATATTTTGGTAACAAATTCTGCCCAAATTAAAAATAATGTGACAAACTTGTTATAAATTGCCCTAAAGTTGCCAATTAGTTAGCTTTTTTTCTTTATTTAATAATATCTTTTATATATTAGATAATATGTTATCTTATAACTTGTTCCCATTTATGCTTATTTTCCTCCAAAGTCTTGTTTTGAAAAGCCCACCCTTACTTGGCGCCCATCTACCATAATTTGACATGCCCTTACTTGCCGCTCGTCATGCAGTTTTCGGTGGCAAACGAATTTTATTTATCCTAATGATTTTTAACATTCAAAAAAAAAACAAATCACAAACAGTTAATCGGCGCACCTAAGGGTTTTTTTCAAGCTAGCAAACCGTTACTAGTTTACAGTTTTTCTTGGTTCAATTAATGACCAATTACTGTTGATAACGGAAATAACATTGTATTTTTGTTTTACTCTCCTACATTGTAATCGATAATTCTATGTTGGTTTTTACTGTTACTCCATTTAATAAAACAAAAGAGCTCAATAATATTGTTATTTACACGTGGCCGGACACACTTCTGGGGCTCCTGTTTAGGGGTTAATTCGGCAAACGGAGCTTATAAGTGATCGGGACAATTTTTTTATTTCGTATAGAGATAAGATAAATGTGTCGATGAGACCTATGAAAACAACGCCAATATGATGTTAAAAATGTGCCAATGCCTTCAAAAAACACTTTCATTGCCGTATGAAGGATTGGTTTTATGTACACATTATTAATGTTGCGGCAACTGTTAATAAAAATGTACATCCTTCGACTGGCAGTTCACTTTGAAAATCTGAACTCGGCCTTGATTTTAAGGAAAACATTTATAATTCATGTACTCAAAATAATGTTTTCGGGTTGCACGGTCTCGCTTAAATATATACAGTTGGTTCATTTAGAATTTTAATTATAAAAATTGAGAAGGTTTTTACTGTTAACAGCTGTTTTGATGAATGTTTGTAACGGGTGGCCGGTTAAAGACGCACCCAGGGTGCGGCACCCTGTGGATATTCTGATGACATTTTTAAGTAACATTTACTACTTGTGAATGCTACTTTTTGACTATCATTGCCGAGCCCCTTTTTATTATAGCTAGGGGCGCTGCGGGCCCTCATATCTCCGGGCGCATCGTGGGCTCTCGAAAAAAGGGCCCGAATCTGGTAGGGTTTTAGGCTTTTATAATCCGGGCTTCGGGTAAATCGGACCTCGCGCGGGTTTAAGAACTATAAAAAATTGTGGATGGCCACATACACGCACTAGAGAACAATTTGTATACCCTGTAATTACCAAACAAAGTATGATGGGTCAATTTTCCGTCAATATTTTTGATGCGCTCCCTAATTATAGCCTAATATTTCTACGGTACCAATATGAGCATAACAATCCAAGTCAAGGCAAAGCTTTATGAATCATAAATTATGATTGAGCTGAATCTGAAGCTTTAAGTTCAAGTTGTATTTTTCCAGTTTATATCAGATAATTAATGTGCTTGAGGGCACTATTGATTATTTCAAACTATATGGTAATTAACTATTAATTTGTACATCCCCCATAAACACCGTTTTTCTATTAAACAGTCGTATTTAGAATATCATAGATCGAAGTGATTACTTGTGAAACATTAAATGTTATACAATCGCCTAACTCTGCTTGTTTTTGCATATGCTGTCATTTCAATGACTTCAGGTATTTTTAAAGACTCGGGCCCCAGCCTCGGGGTCTGATTCAACACGAGTAGCTCTTAAATGGTAAAGATTGTCCGACGGGTCACAGAATAAATATCAATTTTTTTTCAGTTAATCAGCGGTAAGCCACAGCTTTTTGTCCACAGGTATATCACATTTCTGAAGATTCTGGAGGCCTAAAACCAAGTAACAGTAGCTTTCGAAAAAACAAACCCACCCTACCTTAATTCCTGCGGGCTACTCAATTTTTTTCAGAATTACGACTTTCACAAATTATTGCGAACAAACCAGTATCACTACGAACATAATTTGACAAACGTATTTTAATCTCATTCAAACTGAACAGTATTTGGAAAACTGGGAACAAAAAAATGTTTGCACTAACTCCTACAGAGACTAATTTGTACAAAACATTTTTTTGCCGAAAAACTTGTTCATCTAAAAACACCATTTTACCCCAAAATAATGCTAAAGTATGCTCATTCAATCAACATTATGTTAAAACTACACGAAAGTTAGGCCAAAATTTATTTTTGCTCTTTTTACTAAAATACAAGGCGAACTTAATAAAATAAAAGTTTTATCGCTCAATTGTGCCAAAATGGCCCAATTTTATGACTGTGGCTTTAAATTTGCCATTTTTGTAAATCTAGTATGATATTTTGACGAATTTGGAGCCTGGTACAAATATTTGTACCAACAGCCCGCGGGAGTTAATGTCCCTGAAAATTTTCCATTTTTTTTTACTTTCTCCGCTTTGAATGTAAAACTGTAAATAAATGTCAATTAAGCAACATTCTATGACAAGTTGAGAAAACACGCAAATGATGATGATATACGTAATTATTTATGGCATCAAATTGGGGAATCGAAGTCGGATATGAGTCACCTGTTTCATAAAAATCATGAGAGTTCAGCCAGACACATTAATGTAATGAATATGTTGAAGGAAAAACTTAATTACAAAACTGCAAAATACTCTCCCGGGAGGTAAACAGAAAAAATATAAATACCGTATATCTGATCCTGCAAATTCTCTCACTTCAGAATTCTAGAATATGAACAAACTAGGAGTATACCATGTTTTCCGCTCTCGAAAGAGTTCTGTTAGATACATAACTGGTTCTAGTAACTAGAATCTAGTTGCAACTTTTCATTTTTAAACCGTACGAGACAAAACAGATTACAATCATGTTTAATCAAAAGTCGAGTGTGATTTCGTCAATGCGATTTCAATCCCTGAATCGAAAGTTTAGGGTGATATCATATCCCCGATATCATATCTTGCCAAGTAAAAGCCGTTGCGTAGGTTGAAGATTTCAAACAGCTCTCTAGGGGGCCCTGGTGGCCCAAATCAATTTTTGAATAGTCAGATCGACGTAGTTTGACGAGCTCTACAACTTGGTTCTACCAGTTTTTTTCGAATTATTGCGAATTATTGTGATTATATACACACATTTCCCCCTACGGGTTCCCAAAAACTCCTTCCCCCTGAGAGTTAATACTATATTGTTCATTAGAAAAGTTCAATAAACTCACTCATATACATAGCTGCAAGTTTTTTTGCATTGTTGTTAAGAATGAGCCAATTTATGGTTTTTTCAATCGAAAGTTTACGGTATCTTGGTCACTTAGCGGTTTCAACTTAGATTTCACTTAGTGGTTTTTTACTCCGCGGTTTCTTTATTTTCATACAATAACTTCCAAAAATTGTTTATATACTAAATTTACCCTATTCAACATTTATCGTACCGGTAACGGCCAATTTAAAAAATAGGGTTTTTATCAGGTGAAATCACCGAATTCTTGGGAGTTTTTTTCATTTTAAGTCCGGCAGTTCAGTCTCTGAGAACCAGGTAAAATAAAGTAACTTTAAGAACGTTTTTTAGCGATGAGGGTCATTAAATTAAATGACTTTTATAACCAGCATAAACTGAACAGTTGTAGAACCGCCGGAAAAAATGTAAGTCATAGGTTTTCCTAATAAACAGTAATTCAAGATTTATTATACAGTATAAATTATACACAGGGTGCGCAGTTATCTTGCGAGCAGTTATCTTGCGAAAATTGCCGCTCGAACGCTTATTTTGCGAGTTTTCATAAAACTTTTTTTCGCATTTTCCTAAATGGATCGTTAACTGACGAAGCATGCGTTTATTTAAAAATATAATCCTCAGAAAGTGGTCAGTTTTTCTTTTTACAGTGAAAAGATTTGATCTCTATGATGTAAACTCTGCGCAGATTTGTCGCTCGTTTCTTTATCTGACCAGAATTTGGAGAAAAATTTTCCAGCTACTATCCTACCCACTGCGCAGTTATCTGAGAGGAAATTCTCAAATAAAAATTAAATTATTTTTATAAACTCTTTTGTTGTTTTTTTCTATATTTAGTCTTATAACTACACCCTCTACGGGATTATCCGACCCTCTATCCGGCCACTTTTTTCCGGTTACTTTGAACTATGGGCCATAGTCTATGGGTATATAGTCTATGGGTTTGAGTTCATCATACATCTGAGGATGGCTCTATCAAAATAATAAAGATACATTTATTTCATCTCTAAGATGGGATATCATAAGTTATGAATCATAACTCATGATTCATAACTTATTTATAAAATATTGTTGGTTCAACTAACGTAGAAAAATTACTAATTATTAATAAGTAATGTGATCGGCTCCAAAAATATCACGCTCGTACATGGTCTCTGATTGGATAATAACACTTTGGTATTGCGCAATTTCCCGCTCGTGCACTTATCTCGCGAAACGTTCTAGAAAAATACGATCGTGCCGTTATCTTGCGAAATCGTCTATTTTTTGTGGTTTTTCAGCGTTTTCGCCTACGCATTGAGCAGTTATCTTGCGAAAAAACGCTTATCTTGCGACTTTTCGAGAAGCAAGTTCGCAAGATAACTGCGCACCCTGTGTACTGAATAACGAGCTACAGATACACCGGGTGCGCAGTTATCGGGCGGATTTGTGGTGTTATCGCTTCCCGTCGTGTCCGCTTCCGCCCTAAGCAGTTATCGGGCGCCCGATTAAGGTTTTTTGTCGCGAAGCCCGCCCGATAACTGCGCACCCCGTGTATATGTATTGTGTGGTCAATAAACCAAATACAGTGGGTGCGCCCTACAAGGGACCTTTCAATAATAATTTTCCAGATTCATGTTTTTTGTCTCTTAGATTGTCCCTTGCAGAGCATTTTTCACAAAATCTGATAATTTGAGATATAATTTTGAGAAATTGTAAATAAACTTTCAGATATTAGACTTCACTGCCATAATTTTATTATAATTAAAATCATTATTTTATAAAATTCCAAAAAAAGCCTTTTTTTTATTTCTTGAAAAGAGAAAAAAAGGTTTTGGTTCAATAATAAACCGCCACATCATAGGGACCCTTGGGAGTTAATGGCCGGAATGTTTAACTTAATAAGTAAACAAAACTCACTTGTTTTTCATTTTTGCTTAAATAACGGACNTATCATATCCCCGATATCGTATTTTCCCAAGTAAAAACCGTTGCGTAGGTTGAAGATTTCAAACAGCTCTCTAGGGGGCCCTGGTGGCCCAAATCAATTTCTGAATAGTCAGATCGACGTAGTTTGACGAGCTCTACAACTTGGCTCTACCAGTTTTTTTTGAAGTATTGTGATTTTTTCAAGTGTGTGTATATATACACACATTTCCCCCTACGGGTTCCCAAAAACTACTTCCCCCTGAGAGTTAATACTGTATTGTTCATTAGAAAAGTTCAATAAACTCACTCATATACATAGCTGCAAATTTTTCGCATTGTTGTTAAGAATGAGCCAACTTATGGTTTTTTCAATCGAAAGTTTACGGTATCTTGGTCACTTAGCGGTTTCAACTTAGATTTCACTTAGTGGTTTTTTACTCCGCGGTTTCTTTATTTTTATACAATAACTTCCAAAAATTGTTTATATACTAAATTTACCCTATTCAACATTTATTGTACCGGTAACGAAGAATGCTATGGCTTATAAAAACACCTCATTTGAAAAATAGGGTTTTTATCAGCTGAAATCACCGAATTCTTGGGAGTTTTTTTTTCATCTTAAGTCCGGCAGTTCAGTTCCTAAGAACCAGGTAAAATTAAGTAACTTTAAGAACGTTTTTTAGCGATGAGGCTCATTAAATTAAATGACTTTTATAACCAAAATAAACTGAACAGTTGTAGAACCGCCGGAAAAAATGTAAATCATAGGTTTTTCTAATAAACAGTAATTCCAGATTTATTATACAGTATAAATTATACTGAATAACGAGCTACAAATACACCGGGTGCGCAGTTATCGGGCGGATTTGTGCTGTTATCGCTTCCCGTCGTGTCCGCTTCCGCCCTGAGCAGTTATCGGGCGCCCGATGAAGGTTTTTTGTCGCGAAACCCGCCCGATAACTGCGCACCCCGTGTATATGTATTGTGTGGTCAATAAACCAAATACAGGGGGTGCGCCCCACAAGGGACACCTCCACAAGGGCTCCATAAGGGAAGGTTTTCCGAAAAACATGCTCTATAAGGGACACTTTTTTTGAAAAAAAGATTCAGATGCTCCGTGAGGGACAAAAAATTTAGGCGTAAAATTAGACAAAGATGGTAGAAAATGCACATGGGACAATTTTGTTCAGAAAAAGTTTAGGTTCCCTCTAAGGGACATTTAATTTATGAAAATGTTTAGGACTCATGACCTTTCAATAATAATTTTCAAGATTCATGTTTTTTGTCTCTTAGATTGTCCCTTGCAGAGCATTTTTCACAAAATCTGATAATTTGAGATATTCTTCGAAGTACCGTCCGATGACATTATCGGAAATTGTGAATAAACTTTCAGACATTAGACTTCACTGCCATAATTTTATTGTAATACAAATCATTATTTTATAAAATGCCAAAAAAGCCTTTTTTTTATTTCTTGAATAATAAACCGCCATATCATAGGGACCCTTAGGAGTTAATAGCCGAAATGTTTAACATAATAAGTAAACAAAACTCACTTGTTTTTCATTTTTGCTGAAATAACGGACAAAGGTTCTGAAGTTCGTCGTCAAAGTTGTCCAAAAACGCCAAAGGTTTTGGAGATTTTGAACAACTTTGACGACGAACTTCGGAAACCTTTGTCCGTTATTTCAGCAAAAATGAAAAACAAGTCAGTGTTGTTTACTTATAAAGTTAAACATTCCGGCCATTAACTCCCAAGGGTCCCTATGCTGTGGTGGTTTATCCATTTTTTGTTCCGAACAAATTTCTGTAAAAAATACATGTGATAAAATGAGCACCGACTGAACTTTTTATTATTTTAATTAAACAATATTTTTCTCAATAAAATATATTGTTATACTTTTTATAGTTCTAAAACGTTCTAAAAATGTGATTAAAAATGCCGTTAATTTCATTGGACGATAAGTCCCAGACTACCAGACACAAAACCCGATTATGCCCTATAAGGGACGGAGTACCCTACAAGGGACGTAAGTGGACTTTGGTCGAAAATTTCAAACCGTCCCTTGTAGAACATACCCCCTGTATTGGCACACTGCAATACACGCAAAAATGTTTGCGTAGATTAATTTTGTTTGCTTGAATAGTCCTTGTATAACTAGAATGAAGAAAATGGTCTTAACCAGTGTTGGAAAAGTTGGCCAACGCTCCAAATTTCCCCAACGCCCAACGCAAGCGTTGGCCAACGCTNCTTATTAAGTTAAACATTCCGGCCATTAACTCCCAAGGGTCCCTATGATGTGGTGGTTTATCCATTTTTTGTTCCGAACAAATTTCTGAAAAAAATTCATGTGAAATAGTATAAAATGAGCACCAACTAAACTTTTTATTATTTTAATTAAACCATATTTTTCTTAATAAAATATATTTTTATACTTTTTATAGTTCTAAAACGTTCTAAAAATGTGATTAAAAATGCCCTAAATTTCATTTGACGATAAGTCCCAGACTACCAGACACAAAACCCGATTATGCCCTATAAGGGACGGAGTGCCCTACAAGGGACGGAAGCGGACGTTGGTCGAAAATTTCAAACCGTCACTTGTAGGGTATACCCCCTGTATTGGCACACTGCAATACACGCAAAAATGTTTGCGTAGATTAATTTTGTTTGCTTGAATAGTCCTTGTATAACTAGAATGAAGAAAATGGTCTTAACCCTAGACCGCGCACTAGGCACTATTCAGGGACCGCGCAGTGGGACACAAAAATGCTTGGCATTTGTTTATTAGTTGGATGTTCAACAATTATTTATGTTTTTCTTTTTTACTGTCAGAATGAAATGAAAAATAAAATATTTTGTTTATTTTGAAAAAAAGTTAGCCGAATTGTGATATTTTTGTTTTGAATGACTTATGAATGTATTAACTATTGTTTGAATCAAAAATATTAAAAGTCAAAGAAAAAATAATGTTTTTGGCCGATTTCTAATCAATGTTTATAATTTATTGTTTGATTTTTTTTTCTTTCCAAACACATTTTAACAGGTGAAAATCATTGATAGTTTGTCAAAATTTAGCCCCGACTACTTTTACGTGGTTTACGTCATTATTTGTTTGAATCTGCAAAAAATACTTTTCTGCAGCGCCTCCCACATCAGATTAATGCATTTCTTTGACACGATTCATATTTGTTTAAATAAAAGAAGGATAAAAAATTTGAGTATAAAAAATTTCCGAATTATATCTTATCCCAGATCCGAGGTATTCACTGAAATAGCCGCTCGGGACCAAACTTGGTCCCACTGCGCGGTCTCGGGTTAAAAAGCTAACTGTTCAAAGTTGCTCGGGAATTATAAAAAAAAGTTTCATTTCCATCAGTCTCAGCGAGCTGGTCGACTAACATTTGTGGTTAGTTTATAAAAATATTGTGAAAATAAGTAGCACCGAATTCAATACATAAGAAGACGCTGCATTACTCAATGCTAGAGAATTATTACGACAAAAGTCTTTTTGAGAAAAAAGAAAGAGATATACGGAACATGAAACTGCTGAAGGTATTTCGAAACTAAACTTCAATTTCGATAATTTTTTTTCCACAGTTCTGTATATATTTAAGCTATACGACAAAAGCGATAATAATGGTTTTCTCGTCTAACAGTTTTCTTCAAAAAATTATTTTTGTGCATTTTGTGAAAAACTAAGGTTCACCATTTTCCCTTTTTTTCATTTTCCTAGAACACTTTTTTCCAGTATGTCTTGCCATCGGATTTGAATGGACCATGTTAAAGTCGTCTGTTGACGTTAACTAGGAAACATAAGTTCAATAACTGTATTTTTCAGTTTCAAATTTATTTTTATTGGCCTTGCGGAAGTGTAAAAAAAAATTTATGTAAAAAAAGCGAATAGTATGAGCCGGGTTAACTTAACGATGAGTGTCAAACACAAAACACATACTTAAACGCATATCGTCCTGATTTCAAAACGCGAAAAAAAAAATTTACTCGAAATTCATATTTCTCCTTAAGTGCGTCACTTAAGAGGGAATAGACTGTAATACAAAAATATTTTAAAAGAAAGAAATAGCTTTTCGATTTTTTTCATTTCGGCGATTGGCCGACCGCGTTCATAAAAGACCAATGACAAGCCACATAGGCCTCAGACACGCTGTCAAGCAACGTTACCAGAAACTGGTAACATTATTTATTGTTTTTCACGTTTGAAAATCACTGCGATATATGGTGGCTAACAACAGTCCGAAATCTGCTAAAACGCATATTCAGATATTAATATTCGCTGTTCAAGCACAAGGGTTTGTTCGAACTTTCTGGTGGATCAATAACGCAGACAATCCCGAAGAAGTGGTTGTAGAGACCACTCTTGCTGACGAAGCTGCAGAGGAAGAGGCTCCACACATTTTTGTCGAACCCATACTCGTTATCGAGCCCGATATTCTAAAACCCATAGTTTTTGTTGAGCCTGATAAAATTCCGGCGAACAGCCCCGTCGTGGAAACCGAAATAATTCGGGAGCCAGCGGACGTTCTAGAACCCGTCATGTTTGAACCGGAAATTGTGATTGAGGAGGAAGTTTTTGTTCAACCAATAATTTTTGAGGAGCCCGTAGTATTTCTCGATACCAACTGATTTCCTAAATTATTTTATTCGAATGAAACGTTCTGCAACACAATAGTCACGTCCTTATTTATGATAAAACTCTGATGATCAGTATTAGATCAAGCTTATATCTCTATTTTTATTATAAAAGCTGATAACCAAAAATGGGTACCTTTCTCCTGTAAAAACATCTTTCGATATAGAGGGTGAGGTAATATAGATGCTAAGCCGTTTTTTGTTCGCAGGTGCGCCGAGTGAATATAAGTCACCAAAAAACGGCTTAGCATCTATATTACCTCACCCTGTATTTAACGACTTTTTTTCAACGAAAATGTTCATTTTTTAATTTCCACAAAAAATCATTAGAAATAAATAGACGTTACCCAAGATCGGTACCTTGAAAATTGACAAACTGCATACCGCTTTAAAATCCCGTGTCTTATAAATCTCGCACTTGCTCGATCTCTATAATAAAAATTGGTCAAAAACCAGCCAACAAAAAAAAGACGAAGTTTGTTTAGAAACACAATATTTTTTATGTTTGTACCGAAAACCTATCTGATCAGAACTGTTAATAAATCACATTTTGATTCGTTTGTTTTGCATGCCTTTTGTCGATTTTATTACGTTTGTTTATGGATTACCGTGTGTCTCCATATCGCTCGTTGAATATGTTCGACTGCTATGATTTCAACGTCAGATACAGGGTGTTATTTTTTATATAACTCTTTTTTAATGAATAAATACATACCGTATGGGGACTCTCTGGCTCTGAGCCTTTGATCAATTTAGCGTTACAAATCATAGGAAAATTGCTCAAAGGCTCAGAGCCA
>SCLG01000001.1:3052464-3065617 GCA_004367875.1 Oikopleura albicans
GGTGTTTTTCTGAGCAATAATTGGATTATCGTATTCTAGAAAAAGTTCAAAGAGGCTCATGCGAAAACGTGTGTTTTTTGTGATACAATATTATCACGATTATTTTTTCTGTCCGTTATCGGTGATTTATTTTTTTCTGACGGCGTCGACGTGGGTTTATTTTGGTAATGAATAATTAGACTGACTGAGCGACAATTATCATAGCAAAACATCAGAAAAAAGTCACAGAGTTAGACTGATTGGGACACATCACAAACCCAACACTTAATGCGACAAAACTAAACACTTGAAAGCCTTTGAAATACCGTAGTTAGGACTAACCCGACACTTTTTAATAGATTTTTTGCTCTATGTTTCTCGTTAACTCCGGCGCTCCCGACAGTGCCATATGGAACTCTTTTCGTTTATTTCGCCAACAGCCCGAAATTGTTTGATCCCGATATATCATAATGTTCCCTCCCCGGGGGAGGCTCCCCCCTTTACTATTTTCTACGTTGAATGAAGAAAAGAAAAAATGAATTGGATTTTGAGAAATAAATTTTATACGAATTTTCCGGAACGAGACGTGTGTAAACGACGGTTACTGAGGATATTTGTGTCCGAAACTTCATTAGCGGACAGTATAATTGAAATAAGACCGTGTTCAGGGCTCGACATGTGAGCCGCGTTCCGAGCCCTGAATACGTTATTATACTATCGGCTAATGAAGTTTCTAGGACTGCATAATGCGGGAATTTCCAGATGACGTATCTGTAACAAAAACAAACATGAAAACCTATTTATTTTTGTAAAACCACATGTTAAACAGTAATTTTTGCATAATAACAAAATAGGTCAAAATCAGAAGACCTATTTTACATGAATTTAGAGTGGTGCATTACATACAATATATTTAAGTAACTTATGTCTATATTACTTGGGTAATTGTATAAAGAGTCATCTAGGTACGTTTATGGGCGGATCTTTTCTAAGAATTGTTTAAAACTTGCGTTTAAAAATGCACAGGGTATTCGCAACAAAACGTTATAATAGTGGATGGTTCATCTGAAATATCAATGCACAGCCTTTTATGTTATGTATAATACAAAAAACTTTTGCAGACTGTGTATAATTTTAAGATACATGTATATGCAAAGAGTTATCAACAGGTCAGTTTTCATCTGAGGCTATAAGTTAGTTTCAGTTCTTTTTGCAGCTGGTTGATTCATTTTTGACCTTTAACCGTTATTTTACCGGTAATGCATTTTTCAACTTGAGCGTGGAGACCGTGAAATTCACACCTACTCGAACATCGTTCAGCAGAGAATTCATCATCAAGTAAAGCATTTAGAAACTGTGCCTTTTCTGGGCTTCTCAAGAATATAATTTTTGTTAAATATCTTCAATGAATGAGCTTATCTTCAAACAAAACGTTTTGAAAATTTTCACAAAACATTGTTTGATAGAATGTGTGGCGTCTGCAGCGATCAATTTGAGCAACATACAACATACATCTCTCACAGAAAATATTTTTGACTTTTTGTGGATCTAAATTTTATTCTTGTCCTGAGCGTGTTGGTACGTTGAATCAAACCAGACAGTTTTTCGTTAATTTGTGTTGAACTCTTTTTCATTGAGTCACTAAAAATCTAGCATAGACTGATGCTCTATTTAAAAAAATTATACACGGTTTGTTTTACATGTACAACGAATCTGACAAGATTACTAAACCATATGAGTCATATGATATGACGCATACGAAATATCAACTGGAAAAAAAGTGGGACTTCACGTTTGCGCCGGTATCTCGCATAGTCAGTATAACGCACCGCGGTCTTTCGCGAAAAAAGTTTTTCGCAAGATTTCCGCCAAATATCTGACAAATCCATAATAGCACTGGTTGTAAGAAGAGATGCCGAAAGAATTTTCCGCGACATACCGTGGTGCCGCTAATAACAGGTGGAACCGATGATTAAAATTCGATAAACACTTATGAATTTATCATTTTTTATTTGATGGAGTTGGCCATTTAGCTAGATATAAAGTTTTTTTTAATAAACAATACCTGAGCGCTGCTATAATTCCAGCTAACCAAACTAATCCAAGCAAAAGCCAGAAAAACACCGACGTCTTATATAAAATGAATTTATATTCTTCCTTGAGCGGGAATTTGGTCTGAAGTAATATTTCAATAAGCCATTAAAACAATGAGTCTTTGTCATTTTGGTGCTATTCAATCACGCCCCTAAGATATAATATTCCGAAATTTCCGGATTTTCGAAACTTTTCGGTAATTATGGATGATCAAAAGACAATAAAATGTTTCGATTTTTGAGTTTCCGTTCTTATTTACCGCCTGAGTAGAAACTTCAACAAATATGGCAACCTAAAGGGTAAAACAATATATTACTTACTTTATCACAAGTATAAGAAATCTGAGCACGAGATCGATTGCTGGGCATTGGATTTAGTAGTTCGTTCAAACAATTTGTTTCATTGAAAATATGAGTTGCTTAAATTAATAATTAAAAAACTATTTCAATAACAAATATTTTGGATCGGGTAGAAGCTCGCGACAAATAAAAAATAGAACATGCGAAAACCCTTAAATGGCGCTTATGTTTTTAAAGCACCGACTGAATCGGAATCATTTCAAAAATGTC
This sequence comes from Oikopleura albicans, assembly GCA_004367875.1. Taxonomy (NCBI): domain Eukaryota; kingdom Metazoa; phylum Chordata; class Appendicularia; order Copelata; family Oikopleuridae; genus Oikopleura; species Oikopleura albicans. Next base: position 3,055,107 of record SCLG01000001.1, read on the forward strand.
CAAAGGGTTAAATCTGGAAAATTTTTCAAAAGTTTACCGTACATTACCCTTTACGGTATAGCCTTAACCGTATAGGCCTCAAGGTAAAGGTTTAACCCCATTGATCACATTTTGACGTTATCCACTTTACTCTGTTTTGTCGAGAAATTCCCCTTTCGACTTATAATGATTCCATTTCAATGCATTGTGATTCCAATTCAGTCGGTGCCATTTATAATACCTAAAGACATAGGGGGCGAGTTGCTCGGTACGAAGTCCCCAAAACCGACAGTTGACAAAGAAACCATTGTAAAATAAATAGAATCGAGGTAGCTCCACTCTAAAAAAGTTTATTCACGATTTTATCCAACTTTTAAAATAAAAATCAGTTAGTGAAACAATCGGCAAATTGATTCCGCTGTCAGTTACCTCTGAGTCACAGGCTCTGACTTCAAAGATTTTTTACTCTTGGAGTTTCGACTTACCTTCTATAATACTAAAAATACCGGATGGTATTATTATCAGTAGGAAACAACCACAAATGACGTACACAAATATTGCAAGTGCAGGTGATAGTGATCGGCTTGGTCAAGATTTTTTTTTTGTTACATCGGGCAAAAGTCGTTTAAATTGCGTAATTCAAGGAATATTACGGTAAAATTGTTTTTATTAATGACGATGAAAAATCTTGCTACTTTTCCTTTCGTCAAAAACATTTTTATTCAACGTTCTTTTGACTGCAACTAAGATAGTTCCTATATCGTGCGATAATGCTTTTATAATATATCCAAAATACGGCACACCAATAATTATGAAAATAATGGTGAAAATTTTTCCACAAAGCGTTTCTGGCACGTTTCTTCCATATCCAATCGTCGTTGCTGTATTAAGTTTAATGTTAGTTTATTTTAAAATTCCTATAGGAATGTGTAAAAGGTACCGTATGAGTGCGCTCAGACGGTAACGGTGATTCTAAAGTATCGGTATAATCAAAGGAAGATTGCTGGAAGTGGGATCACTAAAATTTTTGAGTTCAATTTTCCGTTCGTAGGTTGGAAAAAAATAAATGACTGGAATTCTAAAAATTGGAGTAATAGTAATCTGATTTTTCAAAAGATGCATTAATATGTCTCTGAGGCTTTTTGTTTTTTTTTTGTTGAAAAATTAATGTCGGTGATTTTGATTGGCCACAAGCAGCGCTGACGGATGTGTTCACATTGGGCCAATTACATTGCTTGATATTTGATACGCTTTTTAATCTTGAGGAGGCGATGCATCATTTGAATATTTCATTACTACCTAGTATATTTCAGTCATTAATTCCTAACACTTATTTTCTAAACCTACGTACGACGAACTGAACTCAAATCAGCGTTATACGAACACGATCGCCCTTACGTTTTACCATTTAAGGTTTCCCTGAAAGTTATTGAAATCTTACCAATTGTGCCGGCGAAGAAGAATGAATCATGAAAATCCCATTTGACATTGCATTCGTTAAAGCTTTTGAAGTTTCGAACAGCAAATTTGGAAACACGGTTTATAATTGTTCGAAATACTTTGATAGTTTTATTCTTGACATTTACTTATTTAGTTAACTTGTCATAGAATCTTTAATATTTTATGTTAAATATGTTGAACATAAATATAAAGATAAGAAAACGACCTTTGCCCTTCACACGTAAATCTTCGTCGTCAAATTTTGTGGCCAACTCCGACGTTAAATGCAAATCTAAAACCATTTAACATTATTCATTCCTCCAAAATAGCAAATAACCCGCTCTATCATAATAACCGGTATGACATTCATAGTATAAATCAGTTTTTAGTTAACCGGTATACTATGAATCAGTTTGTATTTTACCGACGGATCTTTCATTCTGAGAAACCCATTTTGTAAGGCTAGCTTTTATGGAAAATTATTGAATTTGTTTTTGAACATTTTTTAAAATTTTGTTTTAAAACCTTTTGAAATTTTGTTTGAAATTTTTTTGAGACTTTTTTGAATTTTTTCTCAATTTTTTTTTCTCAAAGTTTTTGAAATTTTGTTTTGAAATTTTGTTTGTTTCAAAATTATTTCAAGTAAAAGTTAAAAAATATCCATTGATTGGTCCATACTGGGTTGTCCAATTCCATAAGTTTTTGGATTTTGGTACTTGTTCTGGGATTTTCAAACCTAAGTCTGTTCTTCGATATAAGTCTCACACAAAAAACATGTTTAACTTTCAAGAGTCACAGGTGTTCTCATAACCCGTAGGTGTCACATTGTGACGATCGTCACAAAACCCCGTTGTGACTGTTTTTAAACAAGTAAGTAAACAAGTAAGTAAACAATTCGCCGCAAAAAGTGTTTTATTGGGTATTCAAACATGCTGAATCCATCTAGACTAATAAAAAAATTAACCAGATGTCTCCAAAGTCATCTCAGGAAGATTTTTGAAAAAATTTTGAGAAAAAAAAATTCCGATTTTTGTTCCAAAATTGTCTCCATGGAATTTGGTTTGACCCGTCTATCAGCGATTTTTGATTTGAACCCGTTTTCATGAGATATAAGCCGAATAGGCCGCTTTGTGACGATTGTCACAATGTGACCCCTGCGAGTTGATCAGCTAACGTAAGGATGCGTTCCTGCAAACCCCGCTTGGAGGATGAATCAACAAGAGTTTCTGTCCAAAGACACTAAGCCTACGAATGTATTCTAAGTGTTTGTACAGAAACTAAATCAAACTAAACGCTTACCCGAAAGAGACGCAGATTCGTTCTGGCCTAGTGGCTAGAATCTGCTTCGCGCGGGCAAGCAGTCCACGTGAGATCTCTCACTTAACCTACCACTCAACCCATTCCCGCTCGGCTCGGGGAAATTCCCGCGCCGAGCTGAATTGGGTTGAGATTTGTCTGAGCGTCTGCGCTCGCTAACTATGCAGCGAGTGCGGACAAACTCAGCCTTACGTACAATCAGCCTTACGTGTAATAATAGAATAAAATCAATTTAATTAACCTTGTTTCCAAAAATTCACCTGTTTTTTGAGAAAAAATTCTTATTTTTCTGGTTCGCAAGCAAATTTACCGAGCTACATCATTTTGGCGCGGAACCCAAATTCAGTTTGTTTTCACTTTTATCAATTTAAGAGAAACGTTTTGACTCTAAACTAAATTAAGTACAACTATACCGCCTGATGGGTTATGTAACATTTATAAACGCTTAAAAGCGGTAAGATAACCCAACTTTGGTAAAATAACTGCTAAGGCCGATTGGTGAAATAATTAGAAACCTCTATACGTTTTGGTCCAAAAAGTGGTAAGAGAATCCAATCTTGGTATTATTACTACTGGTACGAAAACCCGTCAGGTGGTGTACTTGGTAAACAATTATTACCATTCCAAATTTCATGAAATTCATCTTTCAACACCGGTGCCCTTTTCATTATTACGAATGCTATTTTCTTGTATGCAAGTATTGAACAATTTCTCGCACTCCAAAAATAATACAATTTCACGACGGCCGATTTGTACTTCTCTTCATACCGCTTTGATATTTTTGCTTTTGTTATTTTATCAAAATTTGTTTTCAAAGCATGTCTGGATTTTGCTTATCGCTGCACGATGTCTGGGTACCTGTTTAGAGCTTAAAGCTCCTGGTAGCCTATAAATTATAGGGCTAGTTTTCAAAACCAATGTAGCCATGTACCGATTTTTTTGAAAATAAAACCGTAATGATATGTTGTGTCTAGTAATTATAATAAATTAGTAAATTCAAACATTAACTATAATTTTAGTTAATAATAATAACTACACCCCCTGCGCTGTTATCTTGTCACCCGTTATCTTGCAGATTTTCCCGTTGGCTCCGTTATCTTGCAGATTTTTTNGCAGTGGCAAGTGCGCAAAACGCTCAAATAAAAGCTCGGTTTTGCGCACATTTTCCCACTTCATTTTTCCGTCAAAAACCTTCGGACAAATAAAAAATCTTTATTTATTTTACATTTTTGTGTTTATTTTTTGTTTATTTATTGCATTTTTTTCAATTTTTCTATGCAGGTTAGCTGAATTGAGAATTCGCCCGAACCCGAAACCGCCCAAAACCAGAAAACGCCAAAAACGCCAGAAACTCGTATCAGATAACCCAACTTTGGTAAGATAACTGCTCAGGCCGATAGGTAAAATAATTGGAAACCTCCAAAAAATTGTAAGAGAATCCAATCTTGATAAGATTACTACTGGTACGATAACCCGTCAGGTGGCGTACTTAGCAAACAATTATTACCATTCCAGATTTCATGAAATTCATCTTTTAACACCGGTGCTCTTTTCATTATTACGAATGCTATTTTCTTGTATGCAAGTATTGAACAATTTTTCGCACTCCAAAAATAATACAATTTCACGACTGCCGATTTGTACTTCTCTTCATACCGCTTTGATATTTTTGCTTTTGTTATTTTATCAAAATTTGTTTTTAAAGCATGGTTGGATTTTACTTATCGCTGTACGATGTCTGGGTACTGTAACATAATTGAAAACGTAATAAAATTCGATATTTGAAAATTATGAAGTTGAATATTCACTTTTGGCGGCGAGAAAAGCTGCGACGTTGTGTCTAATGATTTCAAAAGTCTTAAACTTCACAATTAAGGCAATACATGTTTATAAAGCAAGCATTTGTATTGTAACTATATTTATAATGTGTAAAGAATCTTTACTAAAGATGTCCTTTTCCTGTTGTAGGACTGTTTTTCGAATTGGGCAATTGCAAAAACTCGTAATAGGGCAAATAAATATATAATGTAAGTACCTAATGTATACAACTTTTTATAGGTCTAGTCGAAAAAAAATTCATAGGCCTTACCTGTTAAAAGCTTAAAACTAGTTGTAGCCTATAAATTATAGGGCTAGTTTTCAAAACCAATTTAGTAGCCCTATACCGAGTCATCTGGTGACTCAAACATTTTTTTGAAAATAAAACCGCGATGTTATGTTGTGTCTAGTAATTATAATTAGTTAGTAAATTCAAACATTAACTAGAATTATAATTAATGATAATAACTATCTAATTCTAACGTTCTTACTATTTTTAGCTCTTATAAATTATAATTCCTAAAATATTTCCCAATAAGCAGTTACTGTAACTGAATTACAAGCGCGCCTATTGGCTCATGCTTATTTATAAGCATCTCCTATTGGCTAGCGTCCTTTAGCCACGCGAACAACTCACCGCGCTGCTTGTAATATGCAGTTACAGACGCCAGCGCCGTAACTGAATTGACAAGCGCGCCTATTGGCTCATGCTTTTTTAGAGGCGCCTCCTATTGGCTAGCGTCCTTTAGCCACGCAAACAACTCACCGCGCTGCTTGTAATATAGTTTCCAAAACATTTGATAAAATCTACCTTCTTCAATTGCTTGACAGATTTTTGTGTTCAAATTTAATTTGTAAAAATAATGATCGCCCAGATCCAACAAATTGTTTCTCACTTTCTCCTTGGCTATTGCACATTTTTTCAGCTGAAAATATTAACGTAAATGACTAAAATCGTAAAAAAAACCCTAAAAATTTAGTCTAAACGTTTATCGCTTTTAACTAACCTCATTAGGATGCTCGACGCTGTGAAAAACGGCAGCTCCAATTAATAGGTAGGTAACGTAAAAACCGAGAAGACACAGTGATTTCATCAGAATTTCCGGATACAGATTATCTAGTACACAAAAAAAGATATCGTAGTTTCCACGTAATCGTTTAGGGCGTTCCAAGCAATAGTTAAAGTTACAAAATTTATGATCAGCTGGTATTGCCAATACCTAGGATGAATTCCGGGAAATTTTGGTAAAAAAATAATTACCAGATTTTCAAATGGAAACTACCTAGGGGTATGTTTAATTGTTAATAACAAACCCGAACGATCGATTGATGCCTTTTGATATTTAAACTTCGATTATTTCACCGGCTAATAACGAAAAAACAGCCAAATTATCGCTAGAATTTTTAGCACTTCTGGGCTAAGGTCCAAAAAGTGATTAAAATCCAAGCCCTTGTCCTGACCGTCATATCTAAATTATAGCGCTGGGACTCGTTTGGAAAAACTTTGGCACTACCATTTGGAATTATTTATCTTTTCTAACATTACCTTAAACCTCTGAATGATTCAACTGTTCAGAATAATCCACTTATATGGGTTGTGTAACATTTCCAAATGAACTTGATTTACTTCACTTTTTCATTAATTACGTTATGGATAGTATAACCCCTATATGACCTTTACACATATACCATGCTTTGAAAATGAACACCTTGCAATATTAAAAAAAACGGTTTTTACTTGTCAGTTAACTTTTGCAATTTCAAACTATAACTTTTTGGTTTTCATCCTTTTGTATTAACCTAAAGTCATGACCGTTCACTTTTTAATCGAAAATTATACTTCATCTCCGGTCAGTTTTTTAGTTTCAAGAGTCGAAAAAAGTTTTACTGAATTAGAAAACAAACGCCTCAATGTTTCATATTGGGTAAGTCTTCCTTTTTCGATGGGTTTCCGTGAAAAATTTCTTTTTGAAACTAAATTTATTTTTGATACACCGGGTGCGCAGTTATCGGGCGGGTTTCGCGACAAAAAAGCCTTAATCGGGCGCCCGATAACTGCTCAGGGCGGAAGCGGAATAAGGTAAAAATATGCAAAAAAACCCACCCGATAACAGCACGAGCGGGAAATGTGCTCATTTATACACATATATATTCAAGAGCAATGCGCAGGGTGCCCGATAAAAGCGCAGGGTGCCCTATAACTGGACACAATCCCGCCCGATAACTGGACGCCCGATAACTGCGCACCCGGTGTATATGAAAGCAGTGTTGCGAAAGTTGGCCAACGGTCGATTTTTTCCCAACGCCCAACGCAAGCGTTGGCCAACGGTCGACGCCCAACGTTTCCAACACTGTACGAGAGGGCGCTGTGAGGGCATATGTATTGAGTTATGGTTTTATTTTTTTTTCAAAGCATGGTCGGACAAAGAGTTCTTCAGCGTCATGAAAAGTTTGAGATAATTTGTTATTTCACTTTCAGTGAAATGTAGTAATTTCTGGCCACACTTTTTTCAGGAAACATGGTATTTTCAACTCTAACGCTTGCAAAAACCGAATGTGAAACACTACAGTAGTATTTTGGATTAGAAGGTCTGAATGGATAACAGCTATAGTCCAGAGTGTAAACAGTTAACTCCTGAAAAACATATAACCTTTGGTATCCCCATCCACTTTGAATAATTATTGTAATTAAACAATAGCAAATGTTCGTCTTCTATTGCCTTTCGGGAGAATTAGACGTTTTTAAAAATCATCAATCAAATCTTCCGCATAATTTTCTCCGAACTTCCATGTGCGATTATCTCGAGGCCACTTGCACGTTGCTTGACGGAAACAAAAATTAATTTACTTTTTTTAAGAAAATTAATGTTATGTCGGGTGTCCTCGTAACAAGAAAAGGAATAAACTCGCGAGTTTGGGTGTACATCACTTGGACAGATTACCCACTTGGACAATAGAAAACTAGGGTATTCGCGTATTTGTCCATTTTGAAAGACGTTTGGCCATCTAGGAAAATGTTTGGCCATCCGGGTAAAGTTTGTTCAAATGGGAAAATTTTTGGTCAAATGGGTAAATTCGTCAAAAATGGCGACTCTGGCGACCCGGATGGCCAGAGTCTGGCCAAGTTGGAAAACATTAGGCCAGATAAGTAAATCGCGCGAACACCCTAGTCCGCTATNGAAATAAAAATTCGAATTTTTGAGTACTTTTAGGTACTTTTTGAGTACTTTACTAAAAACCTTATAAAAAAAGTGCAACACGCTAGAGCGACAAAAACCGACGCGTATCAACAATCAATTTGTCGAAAACCGACTACTTCCGGTCAAAACCAGTAAAACTCAAAACCCCACATAAATTTTTATTTTGCTGAATTCCTCATTCAAAACTGAACAAATGTGTGAAATTTCATGTTCGTAGCTGTTTGCATTTTTTTTATGGCCATTTTTGTCTGACCTGGGACACCCTAGGTGTGGGTGTACATCACTTGGACAGATTACCCACTTGGACAATAGAAAAGGCCGTTATCATTCCCAAAAAGAGTAACATCATTGTTCTACAATGACAAAAATAGCTCGGAAATTTAAATGCAGTACACCCCCTGTGCCATTATCAACATCGTCTCAAAACGCGCGTGGGGCGCCAAACTTGGTCTCATGCGTAATTTCTTTAACCGGTATTTTTTTTTTGCCGAATTTTTCGACCATTTTTCGCGGCCCCAAAAGCACTTCTATGTTTTGATCCTTCTAAAAAACCACCTAACATTCTCCTCTCAAGGATAGTTTGAAGAGCTTCTTATAGATATTTCAAAATAATATTGACATTTGCACAATGACAGGGGAAAGCAGGATTGATAAAACAAACTACGCTGGACGATAAAGATATATGCGGCAAAGCTGAGCAAAAAACTGATAATGAGTCTTTATTCGAGATAAGTACACCAAGATACGTCTGACGTTGAATAATTTTTTAGTGATTGACTATCCCTAGGCAAATTTTCTTAATATGTCAGCTGTGCATATTATGCGACTTCAAATTGATACGGACAAATGTGCGCGTAGATAATGACACCTTGAAAGTATTTTACCTAATGTTTGAAATCTACTGGAGGTTAGTTTGGAACAATTTGTCAGAAACTTTCACAGGGAAATTGATATGATTTTACGAACAAAAAAATTCTCCGTATGGTAAATAGTAATGACATTCCAATATCGATCTATTACGTTTTTCGTACACCGCCTAACTTATTATCTAAACAACTGTTCTGCTGAAATGTTGTTAATATATGGCCCATCATTAATGGGGTAGGGCGTTTTGTTTAGTACACCACCCGCGCGTTACCGGGTGAACATTTTGAGGAATAATTTTGACCCGATAACTGGTTTTGACCCAATAACGGCGTATGGCGTAGGCGGAATTTCTCTAAATTTTATGTAAGACACAATCTAGAAACGCTTGCCCGATTTTATTGAAGCTCAACCAGTAGGAGTGTCAGAAACAGCTCTTCCTTCATACAGTATGACTCATACTAAAAAAAATATACAACTCCAATTGACATATCGTTTAAATATGCGCTCTTATTGAATATTTGTATTGTATTTTTATCAAAGAACGTTTTCTTCATTTTTAAACTGCAAAAATTAACCAACAGTTCACGACCACATCTAGTGAAAATAAATAGTTCGCTATTGTACGACGGTTTCCATTTTGTTTAAGTCTGTGTTATTTCATGGAATAACCTCCAGAAAGTGAGGCCATTTGAATTATATGAGCATAACTAAGTACAAAAAAAGTTCCATAGCGATGCTATCCGTAATCGCTTATTTGGCTTAATTCATGAAAATATTATGGAATGGTGGAATGTCGCCGCCCTCTTACATAAACGTGGTAAGACTAACAAGGCGCTTCTCAAAGACCTCAAACTATTGCTATTAGAAACATTGATGTTCTACACTGTAGATTGGTTAATTCGGTCGGTTTGTATAGAAAATGGATTCTGATTTTTGAATGAACAAAGTATGATGAAATGGATCAACTTATCTGACAATATTGCACATTAAAGCAGTCCCGAAAATTTCCTAGATGAAAATTAAGGCCGTCGTGGACATAAAAAGTCGGGAGTGTAATCATTTGAGTTGAAAGCCGATCCTTAGATTATATGATGAAGTTTAATGGTTAACCGCGGTTTAACTTTAACCCATAACATATGGGCCATATGTCAAAATGGTCGAATAAACTAGCAGGTCGTTGGATAAAAGCGCAGTACCTGGGCGGTGTAAACAAATTATTATTTTGAGAATTTCCGGCCAGATAGTTGTGATGTGCGTACAGAGAATAACTAAATAGGGTGTCGAATAACTGCGCAGGGTGCCGGATAACTGAGCAGGGCGCCAGATAAATGCGCAGTGCGCCATATAACTGCACAGGGCGTAACCATAAAGTTAAATTTTTTGGGGAAAAATCTACCCGATAACAGCACGACCGGGCCAAACTACACGATGATTGCATCTGCCCCTCTTGGGTTTTTTTTAAACATTAATACACGTAAAAACGAAAAAATAGAATATATTCGACCGTTTTATATCTTAATGCCTCATTTGCTAGTCAACCTTTATTTAGCGTACACGTTTTTAAATTAAAGTATGTCAATATTTGGCGTTATTTGTTGTGTACCTCTATTAGGTCATAATTCCGGCCGCGCCCTCAAAGGTCTATAAGACACTTTCAAACTGTTTTTGTCGCTCTCCATTATACAATTATTTGTTTACAGTAAATTTTTAGCGTATAACTTTTATGTATAACAATAATTGTATATAAAAGAGAAGGACCCCAACAGTTTAAAAAGGGGTTCGATATGATATTTGGAGACAATGCCGGAGATATGACCCAATAGAGGTGCATAACAAACAACGCCCAAAAACGACATAATTTAATAAAAAAAGTCAAAACTTCTTGAGGCA
>SCLG01000001.1:3066817-3079909 GCA_004367875.1 Oikopleura albicans
TAGAGGTGCATAACAAACAACGCCCAAAAACGACATAATTTAATAAAAATAAGTCAAAACTTCTTGAGGCATACGTCTTGACACTGCTGTATACGGTGAAATAATAAATCCATAACTTAAAGCATTTAATAAGTGTCGTTAAATATCGGTGGACCAAAAACAGCATAGAACTGTTAAACAAATTACAAATTGTATTTTCACAGCTTGGGGTAATGTTATTAATGCTATTTGTCGTACATGTTTTGTCGTACATTTTCTAAGAACTTTTAAGGGGGATAAATTGAATTATCTGCAAGCTGCCTATGTCTATAGTGTTGAAAGAAATTGCGAACAATTTCCTTATCCGACAAATGATAAAATTATATCTATGTCTATGTCTCTAGTTGTCTTGCAGATAATTGTCTTATCTACGACTTCGTCGTAGATAAGACATTATTATGTTCGATTCACGTTTATAATTTAAAATACATAATTAGGCCAGAAACCTATTACACGCCAACTTCATCTAAACGTAAGTTCGTGAAATAAAGTTGAATTTTCTTTGAATTTAAGATATTGATAAAAACAAAAAATTGTCAATTTTAAGGGGATTACTGAAACCAGGTTACTGTTGCAACTTACCAGTAGCCGTAACACCCTTAAGTATTAATTTTGATTGATAAAAGTATAACTTCAATAAGTCACCAAGTAAAACAATATATACACCCTCTAAACAATTATCTTAACAAAGTTGAGTTATCTTAACACTTTTTTGACCAAAATAGTATCACGATTTTTAATTATTTGAACAAATGGTATTATCACGAGGTCAAACAATTTAGAAACATTTGGTTCTCAATAACATCAAAATAATAAGGTCAAACGCAAATAACAAAAAAAGTGTGTGATTTTCTCATGATTGACATAATTTTCAATCACCATACGAAAAGCTCTGACACCAATCTTATTGATTAGTAACTTATTGCGATCGTCCATAAGCCATCGTCCTTAATCCCAAAGTCAAATGAATTTATGATTTTAGGCCTTATTTAGACCGCTTAAATCATGTAAAAATTGCACAAATTATAGGCCCGAAATTTAAAAAAAAATTATGAGGCACCGTGTGTCACACGTTTAACATTTGTGCTCTAATTCAATATGAAACAACCAGACCGTCAATGCATCGTCTGTTTAGGAATCAGTATTAGAAATAGTTGTTCAGGACTTAACGTGAAATTTTAATAATAAGGCGGTTACCACGATCAAGTTCTACAAGTTCATACGGACGACTAAAACACGTATTATAAATATCATACGTGATTTATAATTTTGATTTACCATTTTACTAACATTACTTAAAAGTGCAACGTTAAGTTATGCAAATATTAAATATAGAAACTGAAAAGTTATCGAAATTGTAAATACTTAACGGTTAATAGTTTCATCATCAATTAAACTAAAATCATTTTTAAAATACTAATAGTATGACTCGGTTAATTTAATTAAGTTTATTGAGTTTTTTTAATTAGTAAACAAGACTAAACCCGTAATTAAACCGAGTGTGCTCTAACTTTTCTGAAAAAACAATCTAACTTTAGAGCACGTACGGAAAAACTGAAATATCAGAGCGCAGTGCGTAAAATTATGAAATTCTACTATAGGGTGTCTGCAGACATCAATCGGTAGGAAATTATGACATTTTTTTGGAGTACACCACCTGTCTACGGAACTTAACAAAGCGCCGAGGAAAAAAAGGTGTCAAGTTCCGGGAATTTTGTTAAGTTCCGGGCATTTTGTTAAGTTTAAGTCGCAGTGCGTAGGGAGAAATGCCAAAAAGTATTTGGAAAACTGTTAAGTTTAAGGAATTTAGGGTTTTTTTTCAAAACAAACAAAACTGTCAAGTTCCGGGCAAATTGGTTTTTTTTTCTAGATTTTGTGAGAATTTCCTAACAAAAACATAATAATTTGCACTATTTCTGCTATGAATGATACCATCATTCATCATGAAAGAGAAAAATGAAAACAATGACACAAAAAGACATCTGTCAATTGAGAAAAAATCGAGATTATAAAACTTGTGGATCAAACGTCCGAAAAATCCTGTCGAAAATTGGCAGAAATTGTTTCCTTTAAAATTGGTAAGATTTTACACCACATTGCTACGAAACTTAACAAAACATTAGGGGGAAAAGGGTGTTAAGTTCCGGGCATTTTGTTCAGTTTATGGGCGTTAACTTCCGTAGACAGGCGGTGTATCTTAAACTCAACAAATATTTCCGAATATTTCTTTCTAATTTTCCGAAAACCGGAAGGCTTAGTTGTCGGATTTTTCCACGGTGTAACATAATACGCATCAGACAAAATAATTAATATTATAGTTCATTTGAATCAGATCATTTGGTCTTGATCTGCTACTTTTGATTTGAAGCCTATAAATCATAAATTGTTTATTTATATGTAATTTTGGAAGCGAGTGTTCTACAAGTATTTAAAAATTTAACATATACACCGCAGAGCGCTGAGTTATCGCGATTTAAAGATTTAAAAGACCAAATCGGTCTAGAATGCGCTCTTAGGGACCGTCAGAACTTCGGGTGAATAATATTCAAATTCGAAGCAAGCGTTGAATAAGCTGGAAAAACTGAAAACCGGAAATCGCAACAAATTACCGGATATTACCGGTATATAATATGAAATACTGCTCTTTGCAGCTTATCCATGAACTTTACTTTTGTTGAAACCCATTAGTTGTAACTCAACTTTGACGCTAGATAATTTAAAGAAAACCTATTTCCAAGAAATGAGTTTTGTCCACTTTTAAATTTTAAACTATAATCAAGTAGCTGTTCCCCTGACGGAACGTTTGTAAAAACAAAACCTAGCCAATTTTCAGGTCCAAAATAGAAATCCGGTTAGTTTTTGTCCGATTCTCAGACGTAGTTTGATTAGGTGCCGCATACGCTTGGAGATCGTCAACTTTTTGATGAATTTTTAATAATTCAAAGACCTATAAATACATCAGTTGAACTCCAAGATCTGCAAAAAGCCTGCCCGAATGTGTCCACTACGAACACAATGAATACTATACATAAAGCTTTAAATTTTTTAATCACATGTCAGGCAGTAGCAGGTAAATACAATTAAATATGTTATTAGATCAATTTTTGCCAGTTTTTGTAAACAAGCCTATTAGTAATAAGGTGGTATATGCAGGGTGCGCCTTTAACAAGAATATTTGCCGTTAATCGTCATATTTGACGGTTATAGGAGGACTCGGCATAACTGTTTTTTGGCCCAGCTGGACTTTTAACACCTCAAAATTTGCCTGACACGGCTTGGCACGGGCAGACTCAAATTTTACTTGGTTTGGCTCGATTCGGGCTCACTTGAAACTTGCTTGGCTAGGCTAGTTAGCGTTAAAATTTTTCTTCGCTTAAATTGCATTTTTGAGGCCCATCGAGCCAATTATGCCGAGCCCTGGTTAATGGTTATATTAAAAAATACGGAGTAGTCCAACAATTAATCAGGCAAAGCAAATTTTTACATGCACTTCTGTGTACATGCACTGAAACAATAAAACTGCGTGAGGAAATTTGCCTTTTGCTAATTTGTTGTCGGTTCACGCAGTATTTATTTAACATTTTTAGGACTATTACTGGAAGAGTGCAACAATTGTGTATTGGTTCCGTCTTCGTGCAATAACGAACTTTGTAAAGATATTATCCCCATCATTGGACAAAAACGAGACCGAATAAAGCGCGAAAAGCGAACTTATGAGTTTCCGTCACGCGAGTCAAAGTCATGGCTGTTGGACATGCTAGAAAAAGCGTATTTTGGTTCACAATTGGGACATTAATTTCATATGAAATCATGTATGAGAAAATGCTTCAACTTTTATTTCTTTTTCGCATGTAAAACTATGGTCTACGAATCTGAAAATTTAAACCGCGACAGCACAGCCGAGTTTTGTCGAGTCCGAGAAGACAGTCGAGCACAACTTGTTTCTTCTGACTTATGGCGACGCTTGCAGTAAACTAAAAAAAATTATATCTCGAACTTATGTACAAATAAACAGGAACACTGAATCTCCAAAATCGAGTTGTTCTTCTTAGATAAGTCCAAATAATTTATTAATGACCAAGCTCGTCGCCTAGTTGCAATTTTTTTGGAGATCACGAACAATAGGAATCATACCATAACTGATGATCAACATTTATGCTTACAAGTAAATCTCAAGCTTGAAGCAACGCCCCAGTCTTTTGTTTAACAATAGAAGCGGCAAAGACAACATGTCCGACTTTTGACTATTAGTCGCTTAAAGCGATATTTTTCGTGATACAAAACTTAAGGGTTTCAATGCCAAATAGGCCCAGCTGAAGGCTAACTGGTATCAGGTAGGTGATGTTTATGTGGCAAAAACCAAATTGGTATCATGTATTTTTCGTCGAAAGTATTATAAGAGGATGATTATAAAAGGCTTATTAAGAGGCGGAAAAGTCGAAATGTATAAATGAGTGTTCGACGCAAATTTGTCTCGAATTCTGAATTATTTCGTGTAACTGTCGACCACCCAAATATTGACGTATTTACCAAATTCGGTAAAAATGCCCAAGAGTGTTATCAAGTCAACACTACTTGACAGTTTTGAACAAAAAATGACAGGAAAAAGCCGTGAGAAAACTATTAGATACGAATTACCTCTTTTTTGAGATTTCCTAGGTTTAATCAATGACTACAGTTCTCGTCCCCGAAACGGGTGTCCCCGAAACGGCTGCTTGTCCCCGAAACGGGTGGTTTTTTTTTTGATTTTTCCAATGACCCCGAAACGGGTGGTACCCGAAACGGGTGGTTTTTTCAGATTATTATGACAGAAATTATGCCGACGAGGACTGTAACTACTTTTCATTTTGGAAATTGAACTTTCATATTGAGTTGCTCTCGGACTTTATAATTCTATGTTGATTTTCACTTTTACGTCATTTGATAAGGCCGATCAACTCAAAAATTGGGTTTTTTACCCGGGGTTCAGCAGATATGTATTTAAAACTTTTTATTTGGTACAGTTAGACCTTTTGCATTTATTACAGTCCTTTTTTCCAAAACGAACGTTTTTAATTCTTGAAAATAGCTTCCGTATTGGGGTGAATCGCCTTAAAGTGTCTATTTTTGATTGTTTTGGCGACACTTGTTCACAAAAACCGTCCGGATTGGAAGAAAGCGTCCGTAAATCAAGCACATCTTCTAAATGTGTAATTGGGTTTCTGTGTCGGATGTGTGTCTCCATGCTCGCATCAATAAAACCGTAAATACCACCGGTATGCAAAAATAATATTTTGTCTCCTTTAAATCTTTCTGGGTGAATCTGCAGTTCGTCTCGAAGACCATACATTGCTATTGAAAATTAACTGGTTAACATATATGATATATCCTATGTTGGCTGCCTATAAGGTCTGACAAACGAGAAAAATGAACTTTTCAAGGGTGAGTTTTGAATCTCACAAACATCATTCCTAATTAGAGTATGGACAATTTTGGTGGTTGCCCACAATGTGTCACTACTAAAGTCGGAACTGTAACTGAAAACAGGTAGTGCGTAGGCCGTAAAAATGATTGTTACATTTAGCAGGCGGTGTACATATGATTTTTATTCTCTTATTTCAAGTCTATAATGTCTCACGGATCGGCTTAAGTAGTGAGACATTATGGGCAGCCTCCACAGTAGTCCATACTCCATTTGTGGATGATGTTTGCGAGATTCAAAATTCTCCCTTAACAGTTTGAAGACTGCCCTTCAGTTTTTCTTTGAAATCATACCTTTTCCAGTGTACACTCCGTCAAGAAAAACGCCGGTTTCGACTGATACTTGGATACAAAACTCTAAAAGTTCCGGCCATGTTTCTCCGTACCCTTCTCCAACATATCCGTCTATGATATCAATTATTTCCCGCGGTTTTATGTCATGTATGCCGGCGGCTGTCATCGTTTCTTCGGCCATTTTATAAAAATCATCTGCCGTGCCCCCAATTCGAACACCGTGAATCTTTTTGTCCATACCACTCCAAAGGTTCGCAAGGGCAAGATCCAATCCCGTACCGCCACTTCCGGAAACAACAACCACATCGGTCACTTCTTCAAAATAGTTCTGTTGCATCATTTCGTTCCAGCACTTGATGTATGCCTTAATATATCTCTGTTGAGGTTGTTCCATCGGTAATAAATTTCATTGTTCAGTTATTTATCAATTATTTTTTCTTCAAAAATCGAAAAAAAGTATTAAAAGCCAGTTGGTAGGAAAACAATACACGTATTTAAAAAATCAACCATTCGTGTCTTTAATAAATGGAATTTGTGTTTTTTGCCAAATTCGGTCCGGTTTTTGACCATTATAAAGTCACACGTTGAACTTGAGCCAAATTGAGCAAATTTGCATTTTTTTTCATTTCCTTTAAAGTGGCTTCTGCACTTTTTTCGATTTTTTTTGTTCTTAGGCACTTTTTATTCATAGTTCATATTGAAAATTGGTCGAGTATGACGACTGTGCGGTCAAGGGTTAGCATATTTACAGTTGGTGTGGTAACGAAGTGACACTTTCGTTGCCGATTTTTTTTGCAAAAAAGTGTCACTTCGTTTCATTACTGTCACTTGGTGCCGTCACTGTTGTCCAATTTGTGCCCTGAAAACTGCAAAAAGTGTCACTTCGTTACCTGTCACTTCGTTACCAAACCAATGGTAGTCATAGTTAGAAATTGTCAGAAACACAAAATAATAAAAAATGAACCCAAATTGACGTGTGGTTGGAACCACCAAGTGGAATCATGTATGGCTTCTTTCCTTCTTTTGAAAACATTTCTGATAATCTTTTCATTCGTTTATCGACTTCCGCAATTCGTTCGTCGGCTTCCGCAAATGGACATTTTTCCATCTGATACAATTTAGCCCCAGTTGCCGCGGCTAGCGTGATATTTCCAGAAGCAAAATCAATATTGCCCTTGTTGGTCAGCAGGAGGTGGCAGTCGAGGCCGAGTCGGGCACAACTGACGGCGGTCGTTCGACAATGGTTACTGGTCGAAGCACCCCAAGTAATAATTGTATCACAATTTTGCTCAATCGCATCTGCCAATAAGAACTCTAATTTCCGCACTTTGTTGCCAGTTAAAGCAGTACCGGTCAGATCGTCTCGCTTAATAAAGAAATCGACCTGTTTTCCATCTTTTTGCGGAAACTTTACTGGTTATTGCTCACATTTCTTGGAAGAAGTCCGCAACCCCTGGCCATCCAGTGGTGGACAGTCCTTTGTGGATTTGGGACACCACGGCCGTGCACAGCAATTTATTTGGAAACCAAATTTTAAGAAAAATACTTTTATTTTTGGGACAAACGTATCATTAATTTAATGATCCTTTGATAAAATAACCATAATCTTGATCGGCCATTTTTGGATGGGTGTCGGGGTTACAGCTAACTCTACTCTTTGTTTCGGGATTTTGGAAAGATACTCGGGTACCCATTCCGGAGCTTGCCATGGAATCATTTTCGACATACAATTGTCCCTGTCTAATAAGATTTTAGTAAATTTTCACATAAACACAGATACTTTTCTTATGTACAAATATACATTCATGTTTCCGCTTCAATTTAGTATCTATTTGTTTTTTATCGTTGTAAACCGCAAAAGTATTTAATACGTAGTTAATCGTTCAAATACATCAGCTGTCTACGAAAGTTAACAAACGATCGGGAAAAAAACTACGATATTTATAACTTGTTTTTTAACCATATGAGTGCCACGAGTGTATAACTGCGCAGGCCAGAAAAACGGCAACATAACTGCGAAGGTGTGTAGGCGGGTTTGCTAAAAAGTAAATCACAACATTTAGCAATAAAGACGAAATATTGCGAAAATATTACATTTCGACAACATAAGTACCGGCAACATAACTGCGCAGGGGGTTATTTGTGCAAGTCGAAGCTTTGTAGGTCTCATTGACCTGAATTATGTTAATTCCACCGCCTTAGCTTGTTCGGTGAATCAGAAAACGAATGCTTATCATGTTCCATACACATCAGGAACATAAAAAAATCCGACAAACTAGCTATGTTCGTCATTGACGTTGCAACGCGTTGTAAATAAAATAAACTGTTTCAATGGAAATGCGTTTTTTCGGATAACAAGTTTTTCCCAAAATGAATTTTTGTGGAGTAGCCCAAAAATTGTGGTGTTATTGTACTTTTATTATAAGTACTGTTTGACCCAATAAACAATTTGCCGTTGTCAAAAAAATATTCGGTCACTTGGAACTGGCCTACTATGCTATCTTGGANGATTGAGTTACTTTGTTATTAACTGTCCTGCGCCACCATGAAATTGTAACTGTCGTGCGCCATATGGGCCAAATATGGACCACTCGCGTTTCATCATTACAGCAAAACTACTTGGCCGATTTCAAAAATTCTAACGAATTATTAAACTTTCATATGTCGTCTTAATTTTTTATATTTATATATAAATCAAAATTTTTAACTAAAGGTGTTTTTCTAGCATTTACAAAACGTAAGTATATTGAGATATTTGTAGCCCTTAATCCTGTCGAGAAGGAACACATAACTAAAAATTATAAAAATACCGTGTACCTAGACAATAAATGTCGTCTTAATAAAAAGATTAAATTTTTTAATGATAAAAAAAGTTAAAAAAATAATATGTTCCACCGACACTTTAGGTATTTCTTAGATATACGTATAAATACAGAAAACAAAAATTATAGGAGCATGTAATCAAATTGGCCTAAAGAAGGGGGGTTGGTTATAAGGTCAAGGTCTAAAAAACGGACTTGACCTTAATGCACTTTGAAAAAACAGACTTGACCTTATAACCATAAGAAAAAAATTCGACCACTAAAATATTTTTTCAAAAATTTTCAAAAGACATTATTATAAAGTTTTTTTCCAAAACGCATTCCCAAAAAAATCTGACTTGATTTTAATGACGAAAAACTGACTCGACCTTATAACGGTCCAAATGGCTGACCTTATAACCAACTTAATATTCTGTATCCAAATCAACAATTGGGTCAAAATGCATTTTTCTGCTCTTGTTTTTGAAAAAATACTTTTTGGCGCCAAAAAGATTCAAATTTATTGAAAAACGAAGATTTACGGTTATACCAATACTTATTGAAAACATAACGCAAAGTGACGATGACCCTGAAGCTTACCTCGAAAATAAATCTCAAAATGAAGTTCTAGAGACTGATATTATAGAAGAGGGCGTCAATCCAGTTGTTTCCACTGAGATAGACAAAAAATGGATAATTTTACTAACATATTAACCCAATGTGCAATATCATTTTTGTCCATAAAAATAAAAAACCTCAACGTATCAATTTAATATTTATTACTTTAACAGGACAGGGGCTATAAATATCTGGAAATAGTTTTGGACATGGATTTTCAAATTTTCTCAGATATTTTATAAAATTGTAGCTTGCCATTGTGTGGTCATCTCATCAAATACTTATCATAATTTTTTTGTTGAGTTTGTAACGATAAGGGCGCACTAGCACATATTTAAACTTCACAAATTTTCACAGTAAAACTGAATGTTTCGATTAACATTTCAAACGGTTTTCAACCCGTTTGAACTTATAATTAAGCTCAAAATCCCAAAAAGCTACAACTAAGTATTTGTTACTTTAATGGCTCAGGGGTTACAAATATCATGATATAATAATGAAAAATAATCTTTATATAAATTTCAGTTAACTGTATAAAATTTCAAGTTAGCAGTGTAGTGTTATCCTATAAAAAAATCCATATCCAAATTAAATAAATTTACACTATATGGTTGGGTACTTTTTGTGCGGTATGAGCCCGATGGGTTAATGCAGAAAAATATTTAATAATTAAACAAACGTGAATTCGGTGCTTAATTCATAATCCGTTGGCCGTTTCACTCTAACGTTAACCGTTAACGAATAATACTGATTAAAAGTGCCGATGGGCCAAATCTGGCCCATATGGCGCACGACAGTTAAGAAAAGTTTTGTCGTTGTCACAACAAAAATATATTTAGAAGTTAATAGTACATTATTTTAAACGAAGTAATGAAACACCGTTTCGGAAAAATAGACTTTTTAGAACTATTTTCAGAACATCCGACATTGTTTACGTTAATATTTCTTGTCATATAATACGAGTTGTTACTTTTATATTGAAAGTCTACAGTAAAAAAACTAAGGTTTGTGAAAGAATTAACCATACATTCCATGTTTTCATTGAGAATGTGCATGACTTGTAAAAAAGTTATCAACCGCGCTATATTAAACCAACAGTGTTCTTAGTGGCATGGAATTCCAACAGTAGGCGGTCTGTCACTGCTTATTACAAGCCACGCGGTGAGTCATTTGCGTGGCTGAAAGTCGCTAGCCAATAGGAGGCGCTTATAAAAAATCATGAGCCAATAGGCGTGGCTTGTAATTCAGTTACAGACCCTTCGCGCCTACAATTGGAATTTGGTTCGGCTCGGCTATTTTGAGCTCGAGCGAGCGCAGTAGAGTAAACTAAAATTGTTCGCTGAAAAGGTGGGTCGAGCCGAGGCAAGAAAAGAGCCAATTATGCCAAGCCCTGAATACAGTGTAACTTTTTCCCTTAACCTTTGAACACATATTTAAAACAGTTCCCTGAACACATCGGACGGAGGTTTCTCCGTCCCATCTATCTTTGTGTTCTTACCTACGTAATTTTTAACTATGAGCAATTCGATGGTCCTGAATCGAATGTGCATACTCTCGAAAGCTTTTCGACCACCCTTGGACACTTTCTGGTCGATTTGACTACAAAACCGCAAATTCACAAATGGTTAACCGGATGACGTCCGGGGTTCATTTTTCACAGGCTAGTGGGCCGTTAACTACTCAAAAATTTTGGAAAAAAAATAAGAGAAAAAAAAATGTGCCTGAAAACTATTAATTGCAAATCACCTCTATTTTGAGGTTTCCTAGCTCCAATAAATGACTAATTAATAATCTTTACGGAAACATTTTTTTTATATTTATCTGTTTTCCGACTTGGTAATCGATTAATTTATGTTAGTTTTCACTGCCGTTACATTTAATAGAATGAATCACCATAAAAAATGTATTTTTATGCCCGTACGGAGAAACCTCCGTTACATGTGTTTGAAGGTTAAACTAGAAAAATACCATATATCCGGAGAAATGAGCTGTCCTGAGCTGTCTTCTCGAGCTCAAACATAAACATGAGCTGTCCTGAACTGTCCTCTCGAGTTGAAAAAAAACGAGTTGTCCTGAATTTGAGCGGAGTATCTGAGTATTATTTCAGGGATGAGCGGAATAAAGACGAGTTTTTCATGAAATTGCTTATTTTACTTAAAGGCAAGTTTGGACTGTGTGACCTTGGTTCAGTAAAGTTGTTAAAAACACCGGCAAAACTAAATTACCCATTCCAAGCACGCATCTTAGATCCGAAAATTCAATTAGGTGCTTTTAACTATGTAACGACCAATAGCAATAAACCTTTACAAACTTGATTTTCTTATTAATTTTGTATAACTGGAGTTCTAAATCATTTTATTAAAATAATACTGTTGGACTCCAACAGTTGGAGGTTACTTTTTACTGAATATATAATTTTACTTTGTCTAGACTCATCGTATAAATGTTGTACATAAAGTATACAATTTGAATAAATTTTGTATTTAGTCGAATACATTATATGCCCGCTAAGCGGCTATAGCTACCCATCAAGCGGTTATGTGGTCGCCCTTTATGCACCTAATTTGATGTTATGTCATCAAAAAGTACCAAAAACTATATCCGGTTTAGCGCTCTACCCGCAAAACTCTTATTTTACCAAAACAATATTATAAAGAACCGGAAAATATCAGCATCTGACTGGGTATTTCAAATTGATAACGACCCTTTTTACTCTCAGGGGAAGGACTTTTTGATAACCCGTAGGGGGAAAGTGTGTGCACCTATGCACACACTTAAAATTTCACAATAATTCGCAAAAATTCCGGTAAAACTGGTAAAGCCAAATTGTAGAGCTCGTCAAACTACGTCAATCTTACTATTAAGAAGTTGATTTGGGCCACCAGGGCCCCTAGAGAGCTGACTGAAATATCCAACCTACGCAAAAAAATACCGCCAATGGATTTTTTTCAAAAAGTTCAGGGGGTTAGCAATACTAATTCTGCCATATGGCCCATAGGCTATGGGGCCTCCTTATGCTTTATATCGACGAAAAACCAAGTCGTGTGCATATATGCACACACTTCCTCTGCGAGTTGAAGAAAAGTACAAAGAATAAAACTTGTTAATAAATTAAATTAAATCAAGCGTTTTTAAAGATTCCAAGCTAGATTCCATAAACAATCACAGAATATACCATTAATTTACTGGTTAAGATCGTCGCCAGTTTTCTTAGATAATCCCTTCTGGTTTAAGATTCAACGTTTGGTTTAGTAGTGACCTTCGTTTAGGATACATTATTGATCAATGATATTTTGACACGCTTTTGGGATTGAGCAAAATTGAAGTTTAGTCAAAAAGGGCAAACCGTAAAGACTAGCAGATAAAAAGGGATAAGCCCTTGTATTAGCTAGTGTACTCGAACTTTACGAGATCAAGATATGATTATACAGTGGCACCGCTGAAATTTGTATTCGGTAAAATGGTTGGAACAATAATTGGTCTGAACGAATATTTTCGTCGACAGGCGTTGTATGTGAAGAAAGGCAAATTTGGATCAAAGCCAATTTTGAGATGGGTAAGTTTGGATAAAGGCTAATTTGGAGTATGGCAAATGTAGAGATAGGCAAATTTGGATCAAGGCAAAAATGCTATTTTCGAAACATTTTTTTAGAACAAAGTCATGTGTTAATTTTATATGTGTAAGGCAATTGTGGATACAAGAGGCACAAAAAATTTGTCGAAGTCTTTCTTCAACAAGCTAGACATGATAACAATTTAAGCCAATACCTATGCAGTAAAGGCTCTACTATATGAACTAAACAATATAGTCTACACAACCTATACTACGTAGACAACAGCAGGTTTACAAACTTGTCTTTTTACACATTAAAAGATTTTA
>SCLG01000001.1:3084957-3115962 GCA_004367875.1 Oikopleura albicans
GGGCCACAGGTTTAGAGCCATATAACGCTAAATTTTGATTGGACAAGTTTGTTGAGTATATTTAGTTGAAGCCCTTTAACGTACAATTTTTTTCCCATAATTGATCCTTGGATGATTACGAACACTTTGTCCGCTATGCGTGATTTTCTGGATTTTCTCGAGAAAAACAGTGCAAAATCGGTCGCCTTGGTGGGCGAATTTCCCGAGACCTGCTGTACGAAAATAGTGTTAAGTTCCCGTTATAGAAAGTTAACATTCGTCTAATTTATTTAGTTTAGTCAAATCAACCACTTAAAAAAGTGGTTTAACCGTGAGAGCCACATGTAGTCGAAATCGCACACCAATTTTAGCACCGGCGCATCGGGGTTAAACAGCGTTTTTCATGAACTTTTGCCGTTTTTACGTCTGTACTTCAGGGCTCGGCAAAAATCGAATAAAAAAAAGCTCAAAAAGAAAACTTTCCTCAACTGTCCTGAACTTTCCTGTCCAGTTGAAGAAAAAAAGCATAACTTTCCTCAGCTCATGACTCATGAGTCATGAGGTCAGCTTTAAAAAAAAGCTCAACTTTCCTCAACTGTCGTATGTGTCCAAGAAAAAAAAACTTTCCTCAACTTTCCTCGGCAGTTCGAAAGTACTTTTGAGGAAAAGTAACTTTTGCCGAGCCCTGAGTACATTGTACTTGCTAGTTAGCCAAACTCGATTGTTCCGCCCGTCAAAAAAAACCGAATAGAAAAAACATCTAGAAAATACGATAGAAATAACAGCAAAAATTCATGTGAAACTTATTTAAAAAATAACAAAATTTTATGACCACGCTCAGAAGTACGAAATCTCTCAATTGCCTGACCTGATTTTATAAGACCCAATAAATACGAAAACTAATTTGTACACTTATAAGTTTCACCCTTTGCGTACCTGGATTTTCAAATGGGTGACCGTGTGACCAAGTAAAAAAATGTCATCAAAATAAATTTCTGATTCGATATAATTTCCAGAGGAATGATTTTCCAAGTAGCAAATTGTTTCTAAAATTCGAATAAACTATTTTAAACCGACAATAACACCAAGTTACCGGACACGCTAGATCCTCTAGAATTTGCCAAAGGTTCGCAAATTTAGCGGGTTAAACAAACTTCAAAATCCGGAAACCGGATTGCACTTGCTGGAGATGTCATTTCTAAAATATAATCCTGTCAGTTTTTTCAAGTTTTTATGCTCCAACTTCTATTTTACAACACCAAAAAACCTGACAAATGAGAACAGTGAAAAAATGTTGTGAAAAAATATGAAACCACATTTGTCAAGTGCCGTCTTGGCATTATCGTGATCGAGGAAACACGTTCAAAAATAATGTATCAAATGGTTAAGCTCAACAGCCTTACTAAAGTTCACCACAAAATAAATGGAATACCAAAGTATAACAACCGGTAAGCGAATGTCTATTTCCGGTTCACCGGAAAGTTATTCTGACACAAAAATAATCGTCGTCGGCACACAAAATGAATACAAAAAACCCTATTGAAGATTACTCTTAAAGATTTCAAGCTTTTAGCGAAAGAAATGAAAACGGTGCTTTATCTTCTTGGACACAATTCCGGACTAAATTTTTTTTTGTATTTCATTATAGCCTATAGGCTGACAATAATATAGGGCTTTAGGGCCTATTACTTAAAAAAGTGCTTGGCCATATTGTAGAGCTCAATAAGTTAGTAAGAAAAAGTGTAAGAATAAAATTCATGATAAATCTGGCGAGCTCTAGAATTTGTGGAAAGTCAATTTTTTTTGACCTTCGAAAAATTCTAGAAGACTCTACGGACATTTTATGAATTTATTTTTACAGTTTTGTCACTAAATTCTCGAGCTCTACAATATGGCCAAAATAATTTCAATAAATAGGCCCTATAGGCCCACAATACTTAAATACAGTATGCTGAGCAAAAAAGAAATTATGTCCGGAATTGTGTCCAATAAGATATAGAAGTTTCGGGCCGCGATTGCGCGTAGAATTAGAAGGACAACACAAAATATTGTGTTACGTCAAATTAGCCTTATTTAACACTATTGGTACTATTGTTCTATATTTTTTTGTTAAATGCAGGCCACTTTCCCGCTCGTGCGCTTATCAGGCCACTTTTTTTCCAAAAAGTTTTTCGCTTATCCCGCCTACGCCTTAGGGTTTATCAGGCTGTCTGAGGGTTTATCAGGCCGAAATCAAAAGTGGCCTGATAAACCCTCAGGCGGTGTATAACTCACGACAAAAATGAGACGAGGAATATTTAAAAAAACGGGCCTGAAAAAAGTGCGTTTGTCAAGTGCCGTCTTGGCATTATCTCGATCGAAGAAACACGTTTTAAAAATAATGTTGGCGTGTTATCGAATGAGGCGTTCCCCCATGTTCCGTAAAACTACGGGCGAATTTTACACTTAGAGTAAAAAAGTTCTAACGAGCTTCACACTGTTCTTCCAACACGTCTTCGTAAAAACGAATTAACCGACGGGCTAAAATTCAATTAACTCAGTTATCAAACTTTAATTGCATGGTTCAAATAAATGGTTTCATGGCGTTCTTTTGAAATACACCAGATGTACCTTTATCTTAGGAAAGTTTGGGGCTAAATGGATCTAAGATAACGGAAAATAGGGTCATGTTACCAAGATAACGGTACATTGTGTGGGCGTATGGTTGAAAATGCGTAGGCGAATCTAAGATAATGGAAAATAGGGGCGAAAGTATTGCGCAATACATGTGTTTGTTTATAAAACCTTAAGATAATGGAAAATAGGGGCNGGAATATAAGATTCAATTCTAATATTCCGTTCAGAATCTGACATTCGAATCTCATATTCCGTGAGAATATTAGAATCAAATCCCATAGTCCGTCAAGAATATGTGATCATATATTCCGCGAAAAAGCGCTCATATCTGAAATTATGGTCACAACAAAAATATATTTAGAAGTTAATAGTAAATTTTTTAAACGAAGTAATGAAACACCGTTTCGGAAAAATAGAGTTTTTAGAACTATTTTTAGAACATCCGACATTGTTTACTTCAATATTTCTTGACATACAATATTAGCTGAAGTAAGTTTCTATTATGAAAGTCTACAGTAAAAAAACTAAAGTTTGTGAAACAATTAACCATACATTCCCTGCCTTCATTGAGAATCTGAATGACTTGTAAAAAAGTTATCAACTATGCTATATCAAACCAACAGTGTTGTTAGTGGCATGGAATTCCAACAGTAGGCGGTCTGTGACTGCTTAGTCAGGGCTCGCTTTGGCTCGTTGAAAGCCAAACATTGTAATTTGGTTCGGCTCGGCTCTTTTGGGCGGAACACAGCAAAATAAAACTGCTCGCTAACAAGTGAGTCGAGCTGAGGCAAGAAAAAAGCCAATTGTGCCGAGCCCTGAATACAGTTTAACTGTTACCCTTAAGGACGGGTCTATAGTGTTGTTTACAAAATTTGTAAACACAATTTGAAAACAACTCTATAGACCCGTCCTTAAACTAGAAAAATACCATATTATTGTGTCATTTCCGGAGAAAACCAAGACAGCTGAAATTTATTTATCAAAATTATGTTGCAACCCGCTTTTCCTTAGAGAGTCATTTGTCATAATTGCAATCTGTTAAACGATATCAGTTTTAAGGCTTTCTTAAAATGCCGATGTAAGATGCAATCCGATGTAAGAATGTACAATCGATGTAAAAAGAAGTTATACATCACTAGTTTACATAATTAAATTAAATTATGTAAAATAAATAAAAATTTCTGAAAATTACAGTATAGATTGTGCCACGGCTCGGCACAATTAAAAAAAATGAGTTGTTCTAAACTGTGCTCTCGAGCTCAAAAATTAACATGAGCTGTCCTGAACTGTCCTCTCGAGCTCAAACGTTGAAATGAGCTGTCCTCTCGAGCTGGAAGAAAAACGATTTGTCGTGAACAGTCCTCTCAGAACCAGGGGTCGGCATCAGTCAGAAAAAAATGAGCTGTGCTCTTAAGCTCAAACATGAAATGAACTGAGCACGGCTGTGCTGGACTGCGCTGTCGAGATCCAAAAAGTTAAAAACTGCGCTCGGCGCTGCTGTCGACATCAAAAAATTTAATGAGCTGCGCTGTTGAGGTCCAAAATGTTGATGAGTTGTGCTCGCCTCGGCTGCCCAGGGCAGTTCATTTGAACTTCGAAGGCCAGCTAGCTGTTGAGTGGAATATCTGAGTATTATTTCAGGGATGAGCCGGATAAAGACGAGTTTTTGATGAAATTGCTTATTTTATTTAAAGGCAAGTTTGGACTGTGTGACCTTGGTTCAGTAAAGTTGTTACCAAAATACAAAAAACACCGGCAAAACTAAATTACCCATTCCAAGCACGCATCTTAGATCCGAAAATTCAATTAGGTGCTTTTTAAATATGTAACGATCAATAGCAATAAACCTTTACAAACTTGATTTTCTTATTAATTTTTGTATAACTGGAGTTCTAAATCATTTTATTAAAATAATACTGTTGGACTCCAACAGTTGGAGGTTACTTTTTACTGAATATATAATTTTACTTTGTCTAGACTCATCGTATAAATGTTGTACATAAAGTATACAATTTGAATAAATTTTGTATTTAGTCGAATACATTATATGCCCGCTAAGCGGCTATAGCTACCCATCAAGCGGTTATGTGGTCGCCCTTCATGCACCTAATTTGATGTTATGTCATCAAAAAGTACCAAAAACTATATCCGGTTTAGCGCTTTACCCGCAAAACTCTTATTTTTCCAAAACAATATTATAAAGAACCGGAACATATCAGCATCTGCCTTAGAGCGTCCGAGCGTCCCCATACGGTATACTATATGAACTAAACATTTTAGTCTATACAGCTTATACTACGTAGACAACGGCAAGTTTATGAACTTGTCTTTAGAACATTAATAGGTTTTATTGTCTGACTATTTCATTAATTCAACTTTATCAGAGAAAGATTTTGTCTTGTTTGAGTAATCGGTTAATGTATTTATCCATCAAATGTCGGTTCGGATTTAAAAGTAAACTTCAAATTTATAAAACTATATGTGGGTCACAACCTGTGACCCACATATAGTTTTATAAATACTTATATATGTGACTCACAAGTATTCGTATAACCCGTAGGGGACACTGTGTCATGATCATCACACATGCCTGTTATGGCCGTTTTTAACAGTCATGCGCATCGGTTTAACTATAACAGTCGTGCGCATCTGGGGTAGCTAGCTACCCAATCTTGTCTAGTGCGTCATAAAAGGAACAGATTTTTTTGAACATTTTTTTTTTGAAGCCCTGTGCTTTTTCTCTTACTTGGTTGATTTCCAACCTTAACCTTCGTCCGCCACGGACGTAAACGTATCAACAATTTTCTGAAACAAATTATTTTTCTCCCATCTAAAAACGTGATTTTTTTTTGATTTCAAATCCGTTGTCCCTTTTTTATTATAATGAGCCGTTATCTTTTTATTTAGAATAAAAGTGAAAATGGGTAGCTACCCAATATGCGCATGACTGTTTAAGGATAACAGTACTAGCAAAGATTGTTTTACGGGGTAGTCCAGCAAGACGAAATTATGCATTTAGACCAATAAAGAAATCGTCAAAATTGCTTCGTTTTATTTTTTTTCACGCCAAAAATCCTCTCTATCTTCGTCCGGACAACAAAATGAGACCTACACTACAAAACCTACACAAAAAATTTTGGTTTGCGCCTTCATAATTTTCTTTTGCGCGAGTAGAAAAGTTGTCCGATCGAAGAACTAGCATTTTTTCGATGCCCGTTTCAAAATTTTCTCCAAAAAATTGGTTGGCCCGTCTATCGGGAATTTTTGATTTAGGCCGTTTTGATAACCTATGCGGACGATCGTCACACAGTGACCCAAGAGTTAATTTTATTACCTAAACTTATCTTAGACAAACAGTATGTCACATACAAAAATGTGAAAAAAGGCTAACCTGTTAATAAGATTCTTAAAAAACATATATTAAGTAAGTTTTTCCCGTCAATAACTAATACAAAATAAGTCGTAGGCTGGTCAAACTTTTGTCCTTCCAAGATAACCTAGCCTAAGTTTGTCATCCGTATTGATATACCGGTAGCTGACCTCAAGGTATAATCAGAATTTAATAAATGACATATTGAAAATTTGGCGAATAATATTGACCTCAAGTAAAACAAAATCTATATCAAATGAAGTTTATTCTGATACGTGCGCCGTTTTTTGGTCCAAATGGATCACGCAAATGGAAGAAAAACAAATCTGGTGAGGCTCAAGAGCTCAGGGGAGTCAAAACCAGTTTCAAGTTCTTATTAAGTTATGACGGAAAAGAGCGACATAAAAGGGCCCCGCTCTGACGTTGAAAAATTAAAAAATAAAGAAACAAAAAGGAAAAAAAAACACAAAAAAGAAGAAACTAAAAAGGGCAATATTCAAAAGACCAAAAATAATGCAAAAGCTGATAATCTTGTTGCTTTTTATTCCAGCTATTCTGGGTAGTTTACGACCAATGGATCAACAAATGATGCCAACCATGTACAGAGGCACGCCGTTACAAAAGCCAAACAGGTTTTGTTCCAAAAATTCATTGTGAACACTTAGAGCTTTTGAACAGCCATCGAAATCCGCTTATCATTTTCAAGTCAGTTTGGGAAAATCTTCTAGAATACACTATGTGCAAGTCGGGTAGTTGAAACTGCTGAGCAATTCAAAATGAAAGCTTATACACAGGATGTGCCTTTAGCCCGTTAACTGGCTTTTTTGGACCAATTTTTTAGAGATAAAATTATTTAACTACGCATTCAGTCGTTAACCGGTCAGTTTAAGAAAATTTTTGCGGCCGCTTAACGGCGCATCCTGTGTACAATATTTGGTAGATTTAGTTGAATGATATAACATGATACATCAATATATAATAGTTTTGCTAACTAAAATTACTTTGCCTTGCTACAGTGGTCGCCAAATAAGGGGTCCTCAAATAAAGGTCAAAAAAGTTAGGCGAACGCGACCTTTATTTGAGGACCCCTTATTTGGCGACCCCTGTAGCAAGGCAAAGTAATTTAAGTTAGCAAAACTATAATATCTTGATGTATCATAATCATGAGTACAAGGGGCCCTCAAAGAAAGGGTCAGCGGCTCAAAGAGAAAAGGGTCAAGGGCCTCAAAGAAAGGGTCACGTTCTCGTTTTCGAAAATCCCAAAATAGGCTCTAACTTTAGCGTGGTCCATTGTTTGATAAAGCGGATTTTTTATCTGGTTCTCTGATAGTTTAATAGGTTTAATTTTCGATGGTTACAAATTACCAAAAAATATTTGATTTTTTTCTTAACTTTTTCGGAGGTATTTCGGCAAATAAATACCTTGAAAATTTAATAAAAAATAATAAGGCTTATCAAATATTTTTTTTTTCAACTCAGCCATGAATAAGATATGGTTTACCACCATTTTGCCGTTAAATCACGTGGTGTCTCTCGTTAGCTTCATTGTGCTAAAACAAGTTTAGTTTTTCCTGTATTAACTAAAATGTTTATACAGTTGCATATTAAACTACCTATTATATTTCGTGTCATTCATGATGTATGAAATTGATTTAAGAAATTTTAATGCATTATTTCGAATAATTTATTTGCTATGTTGCCGTTGAAATGCTAGTTGCGTCATCTTTAATTTATCTGACTTATCTGCCAGATAAGTCCTTTGCTTAACTCCCGAGCTGAAAGTTGCCATCTAAAGTTGCACGTAACATTCAAGATTTCCCATAAACCACTTTTAATTTCACGTACGGTACATGTTATATTTTTTTGAAATTCTCGAATGAAGTTACTTTTCTAATTTTATATTTATATATGTAACTTAAAAGTTATAACGTACTATCCCACCGTATAAGGAGACGGTCTTAAGAGATAAAGTATGTACTTTATTCTCAAAAAAAAATGACTGATAAGGGTAAAACGCCCAATAGTATCAAGATGTATGATCTAACCTACGCGCTTTGATTACCACCAATCATATTTCACCTTCTTCACAGGCTTCTTAACCAAAAAAATACTTCTCTATGTTGAGAAATTAATACATATCATATGTCATCTTTTTAGATCCTTATACCATGCAACCAAAAATTTTTTTGGGAATATATTCCGAATAAAATATTCGTCTCGCGCGAAATAGTTTTGTCTGAAAAACAAAATTATTTGATTCATAAAAGCATTGTATGTTATAGTTTTTTTTTATCAAATTTTTAAAATAAAAATTTGGAACACCGAAAACATTGCAAACACGAAATTTAGACTACCGAGTATTGATTATGTTTTGGATTTGATAAGAAGGCGGTCAGAAAACGAACAAGACAAACGACGAAAATTTCAACAAATGCAGCAGATGGTCGATTCGTATGCGCTCTAATTTTTTTTTGTTTTTTGATATTTTTTCCTATTTTTCCCTTATCAATTGTATAATTAATGACCATATATTCTAATGATCCGAACCGGTGAACTACGGTACGATCGAGCTAAGTAATGCAGCTTGCTGGAAAAACAATCAGTAAAAACCCAGATGGAAGTCCTGAGAACAAAAAAAAATTGCAACATAATTTAGTAAGTTCACTATATTTTTTGAGAGATTTCAATCTTCTTTTCAGCGTCAGATTTTTATCTTCACATTATTTTAAGTAGTTTTGCCTTCTACTCAGCGTTTTGCATGAAGTTTCGCCGTTTTTGCGTCCATACTTGCTGGGTAGCCAAACTCGGTTATTCGGCCTGTCAAAAAAACCCGAGTAGAAAAAATATCTAGAAAATACCATAGAAAAAACAGCAAAAATTCATGTGAAGCTGATTTTAAAAACGAACAAAATTTTATGACCTCGCTCAGAAGTTCGAAATCTCTCAATTGCCTGACCTGATTTTATAAGACCCAATAAATACGAAATCTAATTTGTACACTTATAAGTTTCACCCTTTGGGTACCTGGCTTTTCAAATGAGTGACCGAGTGACCAAGTAAAAAATGTCATCAAAATAAGTATCTGTTATATATCCTTTCGAACTCATTCAATATAATTTCCAAAGGAATAATTTTCCAAGTAGCAAATTGTTTTTAGAATTCGAATAAACCATTTTAAACCGACAATAACACCAAGTTACCGGACACGCTAGATCCTATAGAATTTGCCCAAAGTTTGCAAATTTAGCGGGTTAAACAAACTTCAAAATCCGGAAACCGGATTGCACTTGCTGTAGATGTCATTTCTAAAATATAATCCTGTCAGTTTTTTTCAAGTTCTTATGCTCCAACTTCTATTTTACAACACCAAAAAACCTGACAAATGAGAACAGTGAAAAAATGTTGTGAAAAAATATATGAAACCACATTTGTCAAGTGCCGTCTTGGCATTATCGTGATCGAGGAAACACGTTTGAAAAAATGTATCAAATGGTTAAGCCTAAGAGCCTTACTAAAGTTCACCGCAAAATAAATGGAATACCAAAGTATAACAACCGGTAAGCGAATGTCTATTTCCGGTTCATCGGAACATTATTCTGACACAAAAATAATCGTCGTCGGCACACAAAATGAATACAAAAACCGGAGTGGAGATTACTCTTATCGATTTCAAGCTTTTAGCGAAATGAAAACGGTGCTATACACAGGGTGCGTAGTTATCTTGCGAACTTGGCCCTTGAAAAGTCGCAAGATAAGCGTTTTGTCGCAAAATAACTGCTCAGTGCATAGCATATAACTATTATATATGATATATAATATATCCCGAAAAACAAAATTCTGAAAAGTCGTAAGATAAGCGTACGAGCGTAAATTTTTGCAAGATAACTGCGCACCCTGTGTATAGAACTTTCGGGCCGCGATTACGCGCAAGAATTAAAAGGACAACACAAAATATTGTGTTACGTCAAATTAACCTTATTTAACACTATTGGTACTATATTTGATGTAAAATTCGACTGTTCACCTCAAACTTTACTTTGTCGAATAAATAACCGAGGAAGGATTGTTTTCTCCGCCAACCATGCGATGTCTAGGAAAGATCAAAACATTCCAATTTTTTAAAACTCACGACAAAAATGAGACGAGGAATATTCAAAAAAAAATCGGGCTTGAAAAAAGTGCGTTTGTCAAGTGCCGTCTTGGCATTATCTCGATCGAAGAAACACGTTTTAAAAATAATGTTGGCGTGTTATCGAATGAGGCGTTCCCCCATGTTCCGTAAAACTACGGGAGAATTTTAGACCTAGAGTGAAAGAGTTCTAACGAGCTTCACACTGTTCTTTCAGGACATCTTCGTAAAAACGAATTAACCGACGGGCTAAAATTCAATTAACTCAGTTATTAAACTTTAATTGCATTGTTCAAATAAATGGTTTCATCGATGGCGTTGTTTCTGAAATATTACCTAAACGTTAAAAAATAACTAAGAGCTTTCCAAATAAGGGTTGATTTTGTGTTTAAAAAGGAAACTTTATTTGGCGACTCAATCTTTATTAATCGAGGTCTTTTGGGATTTTACCAGCATAATAATATTGATTTTTTTCAGTTTTATAACGGACAAAGAAAAGGAAAAAATTGTCCATTGGAAAAATTACCATATTCTTGGGCCTTTTGTTGACTGTATACAATACAGTCACAGTACAGCTAGCTGTATTTATGTTTTATTACGAACAACTAACCCAATCCGCATAACCCACGCGGTCATGTTTCGAGCCGGCCCTAACTTTGTGACCCCTGTCAAAAATATGGTTTGTATAAAATACATTAGAAGGCCAAAAAAGCGTCCATTTGCGCAAATTGCGTCACTTATTAACCTGAGAACATATTGTGTGAAATCACGAAATTTAATTTGTGTATAATGTGCTAGGTACCCTGCGATGTTATCTTGTCACCGGTTACCTCTTTGATTTTCTCGTTGACTCCGTTATCTTGCAGATTTTTTCGGCCATTTTTCCAAGAATTCCTATCTTTATAACTTAAAGTCTGCGCTGTTATCTGGCAGAGTTCCTTCGTTATCTTGCGGATTTTTTCACCCGAAAGTTACAGGATAACAGTGGAAGCGGTGGATAATTTTTAATAAGTGACTTATTTTCGTAATATGCAGTAAATGACCAAAAAGTTTCCGAAACATGTGTACAAACAAAATTGTTTTACACTGGGTGCTCAGTTATCGGGCGGGTTTCGCAAAAAAAACCTAATTAGACGCCCGATAACTGCTCAGGTTAATAAGGTAAACATATGCAAAAAACCGCCCGATAACAGCACGAGGTGCCCGATAACAGCAAGAGCGGGAAATTTGGTCATATATATCCAAAAATATGGGAACAACAGCAAAGAGTGCCCGATAACAGCACAAACACGCCCGATAACTTGACGACCGATGACTGCACAGCCGGTGTATTTGATTAGAAACAGTATCAAATTCATTCACTAATTCTTGTAGAAACAAATATAAAAAAACGTCAGCAAAAGTCTCAAGTACGAATAATTTTATGGTCGCTGTTATTTGATGTCAACTAATATGCAGGTTAGTGCTGGACTAACCTTTCGCTGATGAGAAACAACGTGCACTTAGTGTGCGATTTTTGGCATCTTAAATCCAAGCTAAAAAAACAAAATCTAATGGGTAAAAAATAAAAACCGTATTTTTTTTAAATACAACCGCTTGAACAAACACAATACTCAATTATTAACTACCAGAGTTTTCATGCTAAGAATATGTTCTCACGCCGACTTGAAAATAAGTCAATTAGCCCGAAGGAATCTTAATTCCACTTAACCCGTATTCACCGCCGGATTTGTATCCCTCGCCTTTTCACTTCATTGCCGTTTATAAATTACAAAAAAGTTTTTGTTTGTCTCGACTGAGTAATATTTACGGGTTTTTGGGGGTACATATATTTTAGTTTTCATTTTTTTTTGAATAATTTATGTAATCGTGGTCAGAGTGCGCCCGATTTTGGCCTTTTTCGCAATCAAAACTTAAATCTCGTTTTTCTCCACTTTCTGGTTGAAATTTGATTTTCACCATGACTTGACCAAATGTGGTCTAAGTCATGTCGGTTTTATTCAAAGTAAAATAAATATCAAAGTAAAAATAATCCGATGTCCCAGTAAAAAATGTGAACGATCAACGCACCTACAATCGACAGCCGATTTATCGCGTTTTTGACACATTTTACGTGATCAAACATTGAAAGGCGCTTTCTCACCTTTCTGGTCAAAACTTGATAAACATAGTACATGTATCCTGCTAAAATGTCCACTAACTTATAGTGTTCTGTTGAAAAATAATCAAGCTGATTCAATTACCCAATCAAAAATGCGGACCCAAAAGGCACGGAACAACGACGTTTTGCGTTTCCCGCTAAGTTGTTTTTTCACTAATGATGAGATGTTGTTATTGTATTGACAAAATCAATACAAAAATTACCTATTCCCTAACGGCTTTAAGTTGCGCGCCTTTTTCTTATTTACGCCCCATCGCGCAACAGCTGTCTAGTCGAATTCCCAACATAATCGTTACCCAGATCTCGGTTTAAAAGAGATCCCCTTTTCACTTTCAATTCAGTCGACGAAGTTAGTACAGAGAGCCCATGCTCTTTGTGAATTTAACAATTTCTTATTTTAAATTAATGTTGGCCAACAAACACTTGTTTCTTTTTTATTCGCCAAGAGCTAGAATTGTTGTTATAATGTAATTCAAAAAATATTTTGAATATGTATATTAAAAATCGATGAAAATCGGCCAAATTAGCGAAATTCTTTGTAAGTAATTAAGGGTCATCGTTTAAGGACATCAATCATTTTTTCAAACGATTTTTGCACCCTTATCTATTGATATTAAATGAATTTGGTCCTTGGTTTTCGGTCTTTGCTTAAATTTTGTTCAAATTTGCTACAAATTTTTTATCATGAACGATTTTTTGAACAACCGCAACTTTTGGATAAGACGGCTTTATAATCACACGCTGTACCTTAATTTTATCATAGCGACCATATCCGAGAGACGGAGATGTTTGGTGCTGCAATATCACAATTATGTTGGGAGATCACTGGTAACTTTTTATTATTTATGATATTTTTATAATACATTTGGCAAATTGGGGAAAGGGGGGGGGTAAACACTCGTAACAAGTAATTCACTAGACAACGAGTAAAACAATACGAGTAAATTGAGGTTATATTTAAATCATTATTATTGATGTTCTAGACTGAAAATTTATATTTTAGTTGGACGTCGACCTGGAATTAGACAGGTCTATTGCTGGTAAAATACAGATGATCGAAAGCAGACTACGTGATTTGACCGTGTTAGGATTTTTATTTATGCGTTTGTTTTTTTATCTTTTTAGTTGCTGGTTTTCCTTTTTACTTCAAAAAAATTAGATTTTTATTTATCTTTTTTTGGAGGTAAAAGGCGTACCAGCGGGGTGCCAAAAAGATAGCAAACAGACGCAAAAATAAATTAGGAAAAATATTCAATTTTTTCGTAATTCAAGTTTCGTAGATTTTGTTAACAGTTTTATTTCGAAGACAAATTTTATTTCGAAGACAAATTACTTTAAGACACATTTTATTTTGAAATTATTTTTATTTAGTTTTTTTACTTTTGCTTCAAAATCAAGATGAAAAATAAAATCTTATTCGAAAATACAATTAAGTCAGAATAAAATACTTAGAGATAGAAATTATTTTTAATCAGACTTGAAGTTATTTTGTTCAAATTTTCAGAATAAATGATTGTTAGTGGTAAAGTTGCCCGCGATCAATTGCCATTGATCTACATCGATAATGTTACTTGGACGGGCAAATACAGCGCATACCTGATTCTACAATTAAAAAGGTAATTTTCATCGTTTTTAAGTCAGCAAAAAATAAGAATTTGTAATTCTTAAAATAGGATATGTTCATTGGGAACCTAGATTTGGGAAGTTTAGAACTTTCAAGTTAGAAAATGTGTACACAGGGTACGTCGCGTCGTTATGTTTCACAAAAAATCGGAAAAAAGTGAAACATAATGGTCCAAGCGGGAAAAGGTGAAACATAACGGTCAAATACTTAGCATATGAAGATATATTAAGGAAAATATTTTCTCAAAAAAATGAAACATAACAGCTAACTTTATTTTCAACTTTTAGCTCAATTGCCGTTTGGAATAACAATCATCAAGAGAGACTTAATTACACGTCTGACAGCAATTAAAAATTGCCATTGTCTAATTCTAGTCAAAATGTGGATTTAAGAAAACCATCGTAATTTTTGTCTGGAAAATTAATGACACATTATTAGCACTACAGCTTTTAAAATAAATAGATGTTTTTTAGTTATATGATATCTAAAATGTCGGTTTGCGTAAGAATTTTGAAATGAGAAAAGGGAAAATTAGAGGTAATTTTTAACTTAAAACAAATAATGTTTCCAGAATTTNTTGATGTCAACTAATATGCAGGTTAGTGCTGGACTAACCTTTCGCTGATGAGAAACAACGTGCACTTAGTGTGCGATTTTTGGCATCTTAAATCCAAGCTAAAAAAACAAAATCTAATGGGTAAAAAATAAAAACCGTATTTTTTTTAAATACAACCGCTTGAACAAATACAAGACTCAATTATTAACTAGCAGAGTTTTTCATGCTAAGAATATGTTCTCACGCCGACTTGAAAATAAGTCAATTAGCCCGAAGGAATATTAATTCGACTTAACCCTTATTCACCGCCGGATTTGTATCCCTCGCATTTTCACTTCAAAGGCGTTTATAAATTACAAAAAAAGTTTTTGTTTGTCTTGACTGAGTAATTTTTACGAGTTTTTGGGGGTACATACCCTGTTTACCGCCTAAACTGCTACACGGCTAGTATGCCTGTAGCATAGTATCCGTGTAGCAGTTTAGGCGGTAAACGCGGTAAATTTTAGTTTTCATTAATTTTTTGAATACTTCATGTAATCGTGGTCAGAGTGCGCCCGATTTTGGACTTTTTCGCAATCAAAACTTAAATCTCGTTTTTCTCCACTTTCTGGTTGAAATTTGATTTTCACCATGACTGGACCAAATGTGCTCTAACTCATGTCGGTTTTATTCAAAGTAAATTAACATAGCCAATCCGATGTCCCAGTAAAAAATGTGAACAATCAACGCACCTACCATCGAAACATTTTACACATTTTACGTGATCAAACATTGAAAGGCGCTTTCTTACCTTTCCGGTCAAAACTTGATAAACATAGTATCCTGCTAAAATGTCCACTAACTTATAGTGTTTTGTTGAAAATATAATCAAGTTGATTCAATTACCCAATCAAAAATGCAAACCCAAAAGGCATGAACGACGTTTTGGGTTTCCCGCTAAGTTGTTTTTTCACTAATGATGAGATGTTGTTATTGTATTGACCAAAATCAATACAAAAATTACCTATTCCCTAACGGCTTTCAGTTGCGCGCCTTTTTCTTATTTACGCCCCATCGCGCAACAGCTGTCTAGTCGAATTCCCAACATAATCGTTACCCAGATCTCGGTTTAAAAGAGATCCCCTTTTCACTTTCAATTCAGTCGACGAAGTTAGTACAGAGAGCACATGTTCTTTGTGAATTTAACAATTTCTTATTTTAAATTAATGTTGGCCAACAAATACTTGTTTCTTTTTTATTCGCCAAGAGCTAGAATTATTGTTATAATATAATTCAAAAAATATTTTGAATATGTATATTAAAAATCGATGAAAAAAACACTCGTAACGAGTAATTCACTAGACAACGAGTAAAACAATACGAGTAAACTGAGGTTATATTTAAATCATTATTATTGATGTTCTAGACTGAAGATTTATATTTTAGTCGGACGTCGACCTGGAATTAGGTCGACAGGTCTATTGCTGGTAAAATACAGATGATCGAAAGCAGACTACGTGATTTGACTGTGTTAGGATTTTTATTTATGCGTGTGTTTTTTTATCTTTTTAGTTGCTGGTTTTTCTTTTTACTTCGAAAAAATTAGATTTTTATTTATCTTTTTTTTGGAGGTAAAAGGCGTACCAGCGGGGTGCCAAAAAGATAGCAAACACACGCAAAAATAAATTAGGAAAAATATTCAATTTTTTCGTAATTCAAGTTTCGTAGATTTTGTTAACAGTTTGATTTTATTTCGAAGATAAATTACTTTAAGACACATTTTATTTTGAAATTATTTTCATTTTGTTTTTTTACTTTTGCTTCAAAATCAAGATGAAAAATAAAATCTTATTCGAAAATACAATTAAGTCAGAATAAAATACTTAGAGATAGAAATTATTTTTACTCGGACTTGAAGTTATTTTGTTCAAATTTTCAGAATAAATGATTGTTAGTGATAAAGTTGCCCGCGATCAATTGCCATTGATCTTCATCGATAATGTTACTTGGACGGGCAAATATAGCGCATACCTGATTCTACAATTAAAAAGGTAATTTTCATCGTTTTTAAGTCAGTAAAAAATAGGAATTTGCAATTCTTAAAATATGATATGTTCATTGGGAACCTAGATTTGGGAAGTTTAGAACTTTCAAGTTAAAAACTGTGTACACAGGGTACGTCGCGTCGTTATGTTTCACAAAAAATTGGAAAAAAGTGAAACATAATGGTCAAATACTTAGCATATGCAGATATATTAACCGGCAGAGACATGGCGCCATTTGTGTGGCGCGAGTGCTTTTTGCACCGCTACAAAAAAATATTGGCTTACTTATTTTTTTTCATATTCATACCAATTGAATATTTTTTAATTCTCTATAAGGTAACACTCGAATCAATAAATAAATAACTCAATCGAGCCGTTTTCCTGAACGCCCGCCGAACACTAAACGTATTTTTTGATTGACCTTATTCAAGAACAATGGGTTAATTTTAGAGAAAAAAAATGAGGCAAAAATATTCACCCATTTGTTCATAAAATTTGGAAAACCAAAAAAAAAGAAAAAAAATTTTTTTTTTTTTTGCTCACAAAAGAGAAAAAATATCATACTTGGGATTGGCCAAAAATTTTATTTATTGTTTTTCTGGTTAGCCTAAAGTATAACCTAAATAAATCTGAAAACAAATGTTAAGATTTCGGTATGGTTTGGCGAGAATGATTTTTTGTTTGCAATGCGTTAGGGCCGCGCCATAAAAATGGCGTCATGTCTCTGTTGAACTTTGATTTTTGAGTCTCTATCGGTTAAGGGAAAATATTTTTTCAAAAAAATGAAACAACAGCTAACTTTATTTTCAACTTTTAGCTCAATTGCCGTTTGGAATAACAATCATCAAAAGAGACTTAAATGCACGTCTGACAGCAATTAAAAATTGCCATTGTCTAATTCTAGTCAAAATGTGGATTTAAGGAAACCATCGTATTTTTTGTCTGGAAAATTAAAGACCCATTATTAGCACTACAGGTTTTAAAATAAATAGATGTTTTTTAGTGTTATGATATCTAAAATGTCGGTTTGCGTAAGAATTTTAAAATGAGAAAAGGGGAAATTAGAGGTAATTTTTAACTAAAAACAAATAATGTTTCCAGAATTTTAATCGGGAAATTAATTTTGTCAACTATTATTAGAAAATTTTAGTAAAAATATAAATATATCTTTATCGAACATTTATATCAAAGATTTGGCTTATGCCTATTTATCTTACCGTTATGTAGATCGACCTCTCTGTACGACATCTCACTAGACTTGATAACTTTTATCTTTTGNATATAATAAAAGAAAAAAAATGTGTATTTAAAATAATATGCTGACAATCGCTTGTCAGACAAAATTATAAGTGACTGGGTACTACGGGAGACTGCCGAGGTCCCCCACCACATCTCGGCCCCAGGCACATCGTAAATCAGAATACGAAATAGAAGTCGCCCACACGACGCAATGATAGGCCAGGCACTTCAACTCTTACATTAGAAACCAAGAAAAAAAAATCACGTTGTAACCAACGTTTGTAACACCTCGGGGCTGAAAGTCTGATTAACGTATGACATTGATGTAGTTAGGATAGAATGTTTTGTGAACTCTGAGTGGAATAAAATCATAATTCTAATAGACGTATTATTTTTTTTATGACTAGTTTAGAATACTACAATCCGTGATAAAAATAGGAGATTTTGGCAAATACTTTCCAGCAAGTAGAAAATTGTTCAAGAACGAAAAAAATTGTATTAAAAAGGTCAAATTTTAATACTTCCAAATTTTCCACGGTCAGTACAATGACCGAATCAAACTCAACAGCTGGAAACGATTTCGACGACGACGCCTCATTTGAAGCGGGTATCAAAGCTATGGATACACCGAGAATTCAACTGGTAGTTTCGAACGATGACGGAGAACCGATAATTTGCCGTTCAAAAAAAGAAAACGCTATCTTGACTCTGACGACCAAAAAAAAATCAGATCCACAATAACATTTGGTGGACAGCCCCGGAGTGTACAGAATTCCACTCCGGGCAGTTTGATAAATTTTATTTTAAATCAAGAATCGACCGTGGACGAATACCTTAATCAAGCGTTCCACACTGGCCATGGCATTGACTGCATCTGCAACGAATGCGTATCAGTCGGTGGCGGATTCCTTGCAATGCTTGATAATTGAAAAATAATCAAATTCAATGTTTTTAATGTTAGTACCATGTCTTATATTGTCAAATTATATTACACTGTTATACACCTACATACACCCATATACACTCTAATACACTATTATACACCCTACTACACTGTTATACACCTTAATACACTATTATACAATAATTTATATATTATATAACACTATTATATAATAATAAAATACTTAGAGATAGAAATTATTTTTTTAATCAACCTTTCAAGTAATTTTGTTCAAATTTTCAGAATAAATGATTGTTAGTGGTAAAGTTGCCCACGTGCGAGTGGTTTCCGTAGACGATGAAAAAAGACTAATCAATCAATTGAACTGACTAAATGAATTCGATTTGGCAAACATTCTGGGGTTTTCAATATTCATCTAATTTTTTTATTGAATCTATTTTTACTCCGTTTTTTTAATTACCA
Organism: Oikopleura albicans; assembly: GCA_004367875.1. NCBI lineage: Eukaryota > Metazoa > Chordata > Appendicularia > Copelata > Oikopleuridae > Oikopleura > Oikopleura albicans. The sequence goes on from SCLG01000001.1 coordinate 3,104,022, forward strand.
CCTGGTTTGTTATTTACGGAAACAAACGTTTTTTCTTTGTTTTTTATGTTATTGGCTAATGGTTGAAAAAAATTTTAAATTAAAAACAAACAGAAAATCAAAAAAAAATTGTCATTTGTTATACCGTGTTAGGTCTAACCGTGTTAGGTGTAACGCAACGCTGGCCAACTCGCTCGCCTCCTGGAAACCAATCTCAACNCCCGTTCGATTAGTGGGTTTGCCATTTTTGTACCTCAAACAACGAAAAAGTTGCATATTTTGTTTGACGCATGGATTTACGCTTCAAAAGTGAAGCGCGTGTGTTTTTCAGGAAAAATAAAACTAAAAATGCGCTCGAGAGAGAACTGAAAGATAAACAAATAATTTGTTTTCACAGAATTAATTGTATTCAGGGAAACGTTATTTTTTTTGGAAAATTTTTTTTTTATCTCGACGGGAAAAGTAAAATACACAAGGTTTGATTGAGTGGCGCCACGCTGAGTGCGCACGCGACGGTGCCGGGTTAAAAACAAACAGAAAATCAAAAAAAAATTGTCATTTGTTATACCGTGTTAGGTCTAACCGTGTTAGGTGTAACGCAACGCTGGCCAACTCGACTTGTTATTGGCGCTAATGCAGGTCAGATTGCCTCAAGGCCAACAACAAGTGATTCTAATTTGTTTATCTTTTATTCAATCATTTTTTTGAAATGAAAATATTTAAATACATTATATTTTTCCAACTTGTTTTGCTCTCAATTGTGAGAGAAAGCTGCTGACAATGGCACTAATATCCTCTGCTCAATCAGAGAAAACCATTGTCAGAAAAAACGGCAGTTTCATTGCGGAAATATACGCCAACGAATCTTATGGTACAATACAATATTTTTTGGTAATAATATTCCAGAATTTTTATAATATTTTAGAGAAATTTATAAATGAGAAAATTTAATTTAGAACCGGCAATAGACGACGACGATATCGCCAACGAGTTCCTTCCATACCGAAGGAGAGATTAGGAAAATTTTTTTCAATAGACTTTTTGTGTTATTTTTTGATAAATGAATTGTGGAAAATTAAAAATTAATCTTTAAAGCCGTCTTTGCGCTAATGGAGCGCCCTGAACCATTGATAACAGTTGCTGGCGAACCTTTACTACACCACCTGCGCCGTTATCGGGTCAACATTTTGAGGAGGAATTTTGACCCGATAACGGGTTTTGACCCGATAACGGCGTAGAGCGTAGGCGGAATGTCTGGAAAATTTTAGTCGAAAAATTTGACCCGATAACGGCACGAGCGGGAATTTTGACGTGTTTTGACAAGATGAAAATTGACCCGATAAAAGCACGAGCGGTGATTTTCAAGAACGTCTCATACTTCTTCGTCTCTACTTCACATTTCTGCTTTCCTAGTTGAATTTTTATAAAAAAAAAGTTACGTTATCGGAACTTGGCCTTTGGCCTATTTATTAAAAAAACTTTTTCGTACCATAAAAATTGACTTAAACCATGACCAATTGAACTTAAAATTATACTGAAAAATTAAACTGAAATATACAAAGCTTTGCAAAGAGGAACCAATAACGACACAAGTAAAAGCAGTCGTTTATATGGTCATTATTTGGGAAAAAAAACTTGCCTTTAAAATATTTTGCAAAAATAGAGAAAAGATCGAGACGTCTACAAATTCAAATATTAAGGACGGGTCCTTAAGTTCAAATATTAAGAACGGGTCCTTAAGTTCAAATATTTAAGTTAAAAACATTTGTTTTAACTTTAGTTAAAACAACTACAGAAAAAGGATTCATACGTACTTTAATGACGAATTTTTTGACCCGATAACGGCGCAGTGCGTAGGTGGGGTAGCTGGAAAATTTTTAGTCATAATTTTGACCCGATAACGGGTTTTGACCCGATTAAGGGTGACCCGATAACGGCGCAGGTGGTGTATATCAAAAAAATTGGTTTAAATTTTGCGATAGTGATAAAAATCTTATCTCACAAAAAAAACATATATCATTAGAAAAAAAGGACTTGTGATCCTTATTGTTAAATCCTTATTAAACGACCTGTTGTTGTCTAGTGAAATATGTAATCAAAATTTCAGAGCTGTGAAATTATTGAAAACGATTTTATTTGATTTTATTTTTAACACGTCAGTAAAATAGCAGGTCAAGAAAAGGCAGTTCTAATTTAAGCAGGAAAACCAGGTTAGTAAACAAATCCATTTTTTTTATTGTTTTGAGAAAAAATCCTTCATCGAAGGGAATCGGTAGTTTGCTTTTTGTAGCGTTCGTCTACTTCATCAAAAAAATTGCACATTGTTTGTTGCAAGTGAGGCGGGAGGCGATAATTGAAATATCGGTACAGGCAAAAGACAGCCTTGGAGAATTTGAACGGGAGAATTGCTAGGATCGGAGTGAGTTGATAAGGGGCGTGGCGAATTTATTGGTGTGTCAAATATATTGGATGTATACGCTTGTTGTTAAGGCGTGAAGTTCGACGAAGTATGAGGACAAGCAGGTGGAGTAGTGGGAGTGGTTTGAACACCCACTGAAACCAGCTCTGTTGTTTGCATTTACGTTTCCATTACCATTTGTGTTTGCGTTTCCATTACCATTTGTGTTTGCGTTTCTACTCGGTAATTTCCACTGAAGCAATCATTGGAAGCAGTGGAATGACCTCATCCTCGAATCGCCATCTGCGCCTTTGCAAATATCGTTGTCTGTAATAGACAATTGGTGCCGTCATACCGGCTAAAAACGCTAGAAATCCACCGGCCCATGCAAACACAATCAGCACCGTATTTGCAGCAATTGTTGTGGTCGAAGCTGCCGATGTTGTCGCCGCTTGTGTTTGGAAGGCGAAATCCTGTTCACAATCCGAACGGCTTGAATACGCCAATTCTTGCCACTCGTCACAAATTTGACTAAATATTGTTCAAATTTTCGCCCACAACAATTCGTTTGAAAATAGTACCACAGTTTAGTTTTTTGAACTACTCCATGAGTTTGCAAACTGAATTCAGCTGAACCTTAAGATGTTCCATATGATGTTCCATAAGATGTTCCATAAGATGTTCCTTAAGATGTTCCATATGATTTCGCGTTAAGCACGTGAAGACGAAGGATACAAATTTGTATCCCTGCGATGAACAAGCACTAGCGAACGGCGGATAACACGGATTAAACCGGCACTGTTCGCATTTTCATTCTCGCTTACCGTTTTTTTGGCACACACAGTGCCCTATTCTAATAACGTTATAATTTTTCGCGCCTCGTTTTTTTCTCTTTCTGCGCACCGCTGCAAATATAAAATAAATAATTACCTAGGTATAATACCTATCGAAACCGTTAGTCCAATATTGGACATTTTTGACTAAGATAATTATTATTCCATGGGTTCATGAACCTGAACATAATGTAATTTACAATAAATAAGCAATATAAAATATTGCACTTTCTCTTGCACTAAAGAATTTCGTGATTTTCTCAATTATATTAGAATTATTATACAATGTAAATGGGAAAACACAATTTTATGAGTAAAAATATATTTTTTTTCTATTTAGTTTTATTCAAATGACAATTTTTTTGTGAAGAACTAAAAAAATACCCTGGAATACAAAATTTAGATTCGCAGATGTTTGTAGATTAAACATTAAAAATGTACATCGTCTTTTGTTTGAATCTTGATAAAAGTGGGTCAAAACTTCTTTAATTCACATTTATATCAATGATATAATATCGGCAATAAAGAATTATTTTTGTTTTAAATTAACAAAAATAGTGTCTGCACATAAAATAAATGCGAAATTCGAAATCAACTTGAAAAATCCTTTCGGAATAGTGGTGTACCATTTCTGTACGAAAAAATATAAATTTCAGCAATTCACGTTTTCTGTTTTTTTTTCTTCTTTTCAGTTTGCAACGCGAGAAAAACGGCGCCTGAGACTTAAAAAACCCTAGCATACGAAAAATAAACAAAAACTATTGATCAAGCATGAAAAAAATGCGCCTTAGCCGAATGACATTTTTTTGTACGAATCATCTCTCCAGCATAATTTATTAATGTTGTAGGAGAAGTTTTGATCGGCTGTGACACACTGTGTGCCACAGAAACGGTGCCGGTTTAATAAGAAGATGAATCCGAGTGAGTTGTATAAAATTGAGTTCAACTTAAAAAGTCAAATTTTAGGTTGGTTAGGCGCTAACAGTAAGGGTATAAGTTTAAGAAACAAACCCATGAAAAAATTGACTAAAATATGTTTTTTTGTAAAATTAAAACAAATATTTGTATAATATTCTATATAGTGTTGACTCATATCTGCTTCGGCTCTTTTGGTCCCTATTAATTTTCGCCAAAACGGTCCCTTAACTATTTTAGGCTAATAATATATGCTGAAAAATTTGTTTCTTATTTTTTCTGATTTTCTTGCTTGTGATTTTTGTAGACGCTCACGCACAACGCCGTTATCTGAAAATATTTACCATCCGCCCCATTATCTTGCGAATTGTTTTTTGTTCGCGAAAGTTACAAGATAACGTCGCAAGTGGTGTTATAACACTTTGGAATAGGTGATTTCGGACTATTTGTGTTAAAGTTAAAAAAATAACAGAGCACATGATTGAGTTATGTTTTAAGTACTAAGCGAGACACTTGTTTTTTTTCGCAAAAATAATAATTTAAGTTTGGTTTACTTAAAGTTGTATAATATATAGTACATATTTTGGGGTAGTGAAGGAGACTCATTTGTTCGAAGTACGTTTTTGTATGGAAGCTATGAAAATATAATTGTGACAAACATCTAATTTTAAGTGTAATTTGTCGAGTTTTGGTGATGAAAAATTGTTTTCCTTTCAGTGTTTTAGAACGTAATCACTAACACTCAAAATAAGGGTTTTGAAATTGCTGTTACGACGCATGTATAGAAATTTTTTATTAGAAACTTGGTGTACGTCAGTCGTTAATCTTCATGAAAAAAATAAGATAATGGCTTATATTCTTGAGTTATGCCGGGCTTTATATACTTTTTGTGACCATAGAAAAACTTCTGTATATTTTGGCGGTTTATTTTGCAAATAAATTTTCTCGCAAACTTAGAGTGTCCTCCGTAACATTAACAGTGAAGTTTTGAGTTAGTGTTTTGAGTCTCGAAACCATTCAATTACAATTTTGAGTCTCAAAACCATTTGTCGAAAATTAACGGTTTAGTTCAAATCCAAATCTTCAGAGACCTTTACACGTTAGTAATTCGGAAGTTGAACTACGGTAGTTGAATCGAAAAACATCTTCATATTATAAATTTGAATTTATCAATTGGAATATGCAAATTTCAGACAACTTAGAAGGCCTTCGAAAATAATCTGTCTATCTTAAAAGTGATTTCGGAAACGTTTAAGTGCTGGAATTTTCTATTTGCAAAGTACTCAATCAGAAAACAAATGGTCATCACAAAAGTTTGATTCCGATAAAGCAGTTTTTTACTTTTAAATTTAAACAAAAATTCCAAAATACGTGTTTAGAAGAAAAAGTTAACATTTAAAAGAACTAAAATTCGAGCTAAATTAATGTTAAATACCCTTTGATAGGACATATATCCAAGAATTTGGAGCGCTTATTCTGGTACGGGCGATGTTTTGGTACAAAAGCTTCTTATGGGACTGAACCAGTAACAAAAGAAGCATTGGCACCAAAAGTAGCTTAATTACCAAAGGAAGCTTAAGTACCAAAAGATCGTGCGTACCAAAAGAAGCATTGGTACCAAACGAACGTTTAGTACCAAATTATCGCGCTTACCAAAAGAAGCTTGGGCCGAAGGCGCCGGGGGTTGCCGACGGGCCACCCTATGGCCCAAGTGAAGCTTTCGGCCCAAGTGAAGCTTGGCCCAAGTGAAGCTTTGCGGCCCAAGTGAAGCGCTCCCGAAATGAATAGGTTGACCAAAATTCGCTAAAATGTGTGACATGGCGAAACTCTTTAACCAAACGTTGATATTTTGTAGAAATGTTGCAATATAAACAAAAATTACTAAAAAGTTTCTGGGCTTGTGTAGTTTCGAGATAAAATAAAAAAAACTCAAAAATGTATGGGTCTTTAAAAAAAATAAGTCTGTGTCCCAATTGCTCAAGACATGATCTACAATTCAGGTGCGTTAAACATTTTTTTTTCAATAGTTCAAAAACTGCAAACGGTATTATTTGGATATTTTTTTTTATTTGTCGGACCAAAAAAAGTCATGATAGCATTCTAGTTAAGCCCAATTATGACAACAATGTAAGAAAACTGAATACAAATTAGTTCGGACAAGTATGTGACATCGAACTGGAATACTCGAGATATTCAGTAACTAGTCATCGACACCATTTTGAAATTGTATTTCAAGAGAATGTTTGGTAATCGCTGGAACTGACAAAAAACGCACGTTATGTTTTGCTCTTCTTTTCGTGCAATTGTCATACAGAATGGTATATGCAAAAAGGATGCACATTTTAACGAGGTTTAAAAATGAAGTCAAGGTGAAATATTCAAACCAGGTTTGTTGAATACAACTCCTGTGCGATCATCGGGTCACTATTGTCAAGAAAAACCGGCCGCATAACTGCACAATGCTTTATATTTTTAGTTTAACCCCATGTCTTCCAGGACCATACTTAATAGTATAAGGCAAAATCAACCCTAACCATTTAAAAGTATCAAAAAATATTTCGAAAATTTGGAAACTTAGAATTTTCCAACAAACCCCTCTGCCCCTTTTTTGGGGTAAAAAAAAAATATTTTCCCCTCATCCCTTTTTTGAGGGTAAAAAAATTGTTTTGATCCCTCATCCCCTTTTTGGGTGAAAACTTTAAAACAGTCTTTCCGGGGACGTGGGTTCGAATCCCACCTTTATCACCACTTAGTTATCTAGATTTATATGCAGGCCTAAATTGAGCAAATAACACAACTCAGTTTATGTCTATTGTTCTGGCCCGTGTTTTATTATGTTGCAGTTGTTTTATATCAGGCAAGGTCCGGGTTGCCCTAGACGGCTCCCCGATAAAAGACTCCCCGACAAAACTACACCGGATAAGATTATTTTGATGTATGGAATTCTTTCAATATAAGACCGTCCCTAATAGGAGCAATATGAGAAAGGGTTAGATATCTGAATAAGAACGGTATCAAACAGTTTCTGAGGAACTCAAAGTATCGATTCATTAATCCGTCTTTGGTTGGAGCTTTCTGAGTGAAAAGAGCCCCGAAAAGGATTTCAGCGATTGATAGAACAGTAAAGTTTATAGATGAATTAATTTAATCCTTCAACTCGGTTTTTGCGGTAGATAAGAACAAATGGGTGGTAAAGAGTTAAAAGACAGGCAACACCCATGACAATGTGAACCGGCGCGTAGTTTCCATCCAACTCACCGTGAATCAAACGGAAAATAGGATCTCCTGAGTCCAGGTTTATTATGGAGAAAAATCAGAAAGAAAAATTTCAAATACTGTCCCTATGTCGCTTATTTACCACACTTTCTCGGCAAAAAAACTTAAGCTTAACTCCCAGGGGGAAGTGCGTGCAAATAGACACGCAACTTGTTTTTTCGTCGATTTTAGGCATATGGACGCCCCTTAGGCCAAACGAGTATTGCTGACCCCCTCAACTTTTCGAGAAAATTTGATTGACGGTGTTTTTTGCGTAGGTTTGCGATTTAAAACAGCTCTCTAGGGGGCCTTGGTGGCCCAAATCAATTTGGGAATTTTTTAAGTTCGTGTTTATTTACACACAATTTCTCCCTACGGGTTCTCAAAAACTCCTTCCCCATGAGAGTTAATGGTGACGTTAGCCTTTTTTGGAATGACACTCTCAAATCGTGCACTTTTTTCACGAAAGTCTACGCCTTTTTCGGACGTTCCTTTTTCACGGACGGTCTACTTTTACGAAGGATAATTTTGAAAATCCGAAAAAGTCGTAAGGACTGTATACGATAAAATCAAAATTTAATATCTACTGAAATTCGCTACTTTTTTTTAATTTTGTTTTAAAATTAAACCTGGCCCATCATTGTTATGCAGCCATTCAAAACATTGAGAAATCCATATATCATTCCAAACAAATGATTCGGGAATAACATAAATGCAGCTTGGGCGTTTATTGTGTAGAAAAATGGACGAACCAAACAGAATAAGAATTGATTTGATACTGAAATTGAAATTGTTTTACTACAGTATAAAACACTAGTCTAATTGCTAAAATTGTTTCAAAATGCTACTGTAAAGGGGGTGTGCTGAATAAGGGTCGCATGCGCTAAATAAGGGTCGGTAGTGCTGAATAAGGGTCGGTAGTGCTGAAGAAGGGTCGGTAGTGCTAAATAAGGGTTAGTAGTGCTGAATTAGGGTCGACAGTACTAAATAAGGGTCGGTTTATTCGTAAAATGTTTCAAAATGCTACAATACAAAGGTGTGCTGAATAAGGGTCGAGTGTGCTAAATAAGGGTCGGTAGTGCTGAATAAGGGTCGGTTTATTCGTAAAATGTTTCAAAATGCTACAATACAGGGGGTGTGCTGAATAAGGGTCGCGTGTGCTAAATAAGGGTGGTAGTGCTAAATAAGGGTCGGTAGTGCTAAATGAGGGTCGATAGTGCTAAATAAGGGTCGGTAGTGCTGAATAAGGGTCGACAGTACTAAATAAGGGTCGGTTTTTTCGTAAAATGTTATTTCTTCGAAGAAGGGTCGCTGCATTTAACATTGCTTTTTATTGTTATTTCAACTAGTTGTTGACCCGTTTATGGATATATTAACGATCGCGTGCTTAATAAGGGTCGTTTTCAAATTTTTGATATTGTACTTACGTGCAACTTCGAACGAGCCTCTTACTAAAGCAAGAAAAGACAATAAAGCGGCCCCGATACTACAAATAGGGTTGCCAAAGCAAAACTAAAAGTAGATTTTTGGTACAGGTTTAGCCAAAATTGCAATTATCCGAGCCGAGCAAAATTTTGTGCTAGACCAATCCGAGCCAGAGAACTTTAGTGCTCGACCGAGCCAAGCCGTGCCGAGCCGAAGAATTTTTGAGCGCTGCCGCGCAGAGCCAAAAAATATGTGTTCGTTCACAAGGCGAGCCGAGCCCTGATAAGAAACGACTAATAGAAATTTCGGATATTAATGAGAAATGGATTTTTTAATTTTTTAGCAACCCTTACTACACCCGCCGGACACAAGCGCAATTCCAATTGTCCGACCACGCGAGGTGTCATTTTCTTTTTCATGATATCGATTTGCGAACCAATCAACGATTAGCCCAATTGTGGGAGATATCAAAAGTGATAACATATAACTCCCGCCGAGAATATCCGTCAAAAGCGAATGTGTTTTCATATCACATGGAAACATCCATTCTAACGACGGGTTGAACCAAGCTTGAAATGCATTTATTCTCAAAGTTACAATACAGTACCAAGTAGCCAATGAAAGCATTTTTATTGATAGTACCTAAAATACGTTTGAAAAGTGCAACGAGGTATTTGTGACAATTTTACTGACGTACCTCATTTTTAAACTCAGTCATAAGATTGGCTTTATTTGTATCGTTCTTCAATTCGGGATTATACAACAATAATTTACAAAATGTGATACACTAGGTGCGCCGTTATGTTTAACATACATGTTATGTTTGTAATACAAAACCAAATCAAAAAAAGTGTAACATAACGGAAAATTGTAAGAAACGGCGCAGTGCATAGGCGATTTCGCTGGAAAACGCCAAACAATTAAAAATTGTAACATAACGGGTCGAACGGGAAAAATTATAACATAACGGGGTGAAACATAACGGCGCAGCTGGTGTATACTGTACCAGGAATGGACAAAGAAAGCACAATCACGCCAAAATCAGACAAAATCACGTAATAACAAAATTAACTAATTTTTCGAGATATAACAAATTATGATGTTCAAAAACAATAACTAAAAACATAATTCTATAATCACACCATGTTACGGTGTTATGTTGTAAATAATGTCTTCGAAAAAAAATCTCCAAAACAGATACAACCCCATTCTCTGTACATCAACATCATTTTTCACGGACGATTCAGTAAATTCATTGCCATCAATGTTTTCTACGGCTTTTGCACAGCATAAATGACTGACGTGGTTTCTTTTGTTTAATAGAAGTTTTCATACGTTTTCAATTTTACAAAATATTTTATCAATCATCACCAAATTTTATTGTCCGCATAACACCCTTATTGTCCCGCGCTGTCAATTAAGATAAGCCGCCTTACCATAGCAACGCGGAAAAAAACAAATAACAATTTCTTCATTTTTGTAACGCGGATAATTAGGTTAGAAGCGCCTGGCGGCGCTTTCAATCTAATATTGTTTCCTATTTTAAGTCGTACCATTTTCTGAGCAAAAGTCGATCAATAGGAAATAAGTGACATCTAGGAGTATTGCCGGAAATTGTGGGGTCCTTAACTGCTAAGAGGATAATGTCCCAAATTGTCGCTCTTTGAAAACATAATGAAAACTTACCGTTAAGGCTTGTGCGGCATTTTGGGCTACAATAAAACCCCAAAGGTAAAATTCTCGCAAAAAGAGTCTATAAGTAATACAGTCCTCCTTCCCTTAGGAACCGCGTTAAGGGTCCAAAAAAGTAGTTTAAATATGAGTTGAACCACTGTAGCTTAGAAAATTTATACAAACATTATAAACCACCTGTTATTCAAAAGAGTATGCTGATTAAGATCATAGTTGTCCGGCAAATCAAGTGGGACAACTTCGGTCGGTAGGAGAAAAATGGTGCGAATCCAATGAATAACCGATAAACAGGCAAGTGCAATTTGAATATGTACTAATCCAACACTAAAATAATCATACAACACTTTTGCAAACATAAAGATTATGGAAGACGAATCAAATGTGCCGGAATAAATTGAGCCGATTGTGGACGCTCTTTTCGGCCAGATTGGCTGCATGGTTAAGTTTGTGATAAGGGTTCCAATTCCTGCGATTGAAATCAGTTCCATTCCGAGTACAAAAAGCCATCGATTTTGATAAAATATCGCGAACAGCAGCCCACAGGTCATCATAGTGTTTGTACATAGACGACAAATCAGTAAGCCATATTTGTCCAAAATGAAGCCTTAAAACTATAATAAAACTATCACACACCCCTAACCAATTATCATAACTCCCAGGGAGAAGTGCGTGTATGTAGACACGCAACTTGTTTTTTTCGTCGATTCAAGGCATATGGAGGCCCCGTAGGGCAAAACGGGTGTTGCTAACCTCCCTCAACTTTTCGAGAAAATTAGATTGACGGTGTTTTTTTTTGCGTAGGAGATTTGAAACAGCTCTCTAGGGGGCCCTGGTGGCCCAAATCAATGTCTGAATACTCAGATCGACGTAGTTTGACGAGCTTTACAACTTGGCTTTACCAGTTTTTTCAATTATTGTGAATTTTTAAGTGCTATTTACTTACACGCATTTTTCCCCTACGGGTTCCCAAAAACTCTTTCCGCTAAGACTCTTTTAGCTAAGACTCTTTTAGCCTAAGAGTTAACAAACATCGTGCAAATAACACTTTTTGTCCTTATGGTTTTGTTTACTTCCGTAGATAGAAAGTGTATTGCAAATCATAAAAAAATCAAACCGTAAACAAGGGCGAATGCATTACTGAGCAAAAGACCAACAAGAAAAATGAGATTAAAAGTTTTGTCCTGTTCCACGCATTGTGGTATAACTACATGAGCGGTTTCATCGGTATCACTTTGGACGCAGTCTATTGTACGACTAAAAATTTGAGCACAGTAGTTGTTAAAATGACTGGTTAGGTGGTGTACGTTTTCTTGGGTTCTCTGCAAGAAAGAGCAATGCCTCTGTCTTGTACACCAGGTGCGCCGTTATGTTACAAAACCAAATCAAAAAAGTGTAACATAACGGAAAATTGTAACAAAAGCTATTTCGTTGGAAAACGCTATTT
>SCLG01000001.1:3129767-3153896 GCA_004367875.1 Oikopleura albicans
TTTTTTTTACAGGGCCTATCAGATAGTCTTTGGAGATATACAAAGTATGATTTGACTACAGAAATGAACTCTTTTGACCAAAATTGGTCTGTAAACCAAATTACAGCTAAATCTGAGCATTTTAAAAAATTTAGGTACCTATATGGGGCACCCCCATAAGGGGTATATCCAAAAAAAATAGCTCCAAAAGAAAGCTCTTGAAAAATCAGTTGACACGTGTTTCAGGATTTTTTCAAGTTCGTGCACTTAACGCACCAAATATCGATTTTAAAAGATGACCTTTTTACAGGGCTTGTCTATAAATCTTCCTGTAACTTTATGGAGGTTTCTGAAAAACTTTTTATGGCGTTTATCGGAATCTCCGTGTAAAACTGCTCTAAGAACAACTATTTCCCGACAAATATTCTGTCTGAAATGGCCGCAAAGGCGTTTCGTGAAAATTTTCACGAATGGACCCCTAAGGGTTGCAATCAAGCCGGGACCCATGGGAGTTAACGACTACGCATTGAGCCGTCTATCGGCAGGTTTTTCAAAAATTTTACTGGTCGGTTAACGGCGCATCCTGTGTATACAGTGCAAAGTCTTTTGGGTACCGACAGTCTTTTGCGTCACATGTTTGGTCACCAGACCAGACGTAACGTTATCGAACCAAGGCACGGCTCATTTCCTGAGAAACAATAATGTAAATTTTTCAACACACACCGGATGTGCGGCACATGTGCCGTGATGTTGTGCCCTGTTACTGTTCACTTTTTTCCGGCCCGCGCTGTTATGTTTCACTTTTGTACAAATTATTTTTCTGTGTTACATATCTTTATATCATATAAATTATATGTTATGCCTTACGCCGTTATGTTTCACTTTTGCTTGTTCACGCCATGTTTCACTTTTTTAGAATTTTTTGTGAAACATAACGGCACTTTTCGCGGAAAACGTATTTTCTGCGAGATGCCGCGGTGCATGTCTATAACGACACAACGCTCCCACAGCAGGAAAGTTAATGGAAATTGGCTCAGGTAGGAGCCGCCCCAAAATCCGGTTGCTAAAAAACATTTCTAACAAATTGGAACAAAAAAAAAACGAAAAAACTTCTAAGATTGATTTTGCGTGGTTCAACTAAAATTGGAGGAGGGGACACGTTCGTCGTACATTCTACATTGTGCCTAAAGGGGCGCTTTTAGCTCAAAAAGTTTATTGAATAAGTTGAAAGCAACCGCCGAAGTGCCACAAGTCCTTGGTAATTTCTGTACCAAATGATCCTATTACCAAGTGTTCGCAGCTCGCCATTCTGTTTGATCATTCCAAAATTGTAACAAAAAGGCTTTGTAATGATTTTTTGACAAAAAAAATTACAGCAAATATCTAAGCCAACGAAATATTCGACTACTTTGAGCGACATTTTGAGAAAAAAACGTATATTAAACTCAATGTTCGTTGTCAGGCTAGTGCCGTACTTATTTAACTGCTACAATCTTGGCCAAAGGACACTTTCTTCATCCATATAGCCAAAAACTAAATGCGCGCGATATTGATGTGGGACGTAAAATCTCGCGCGCAAAAATAAAATGCGCGCCAAATTTCGGCTTTTATATCAATCTCGCGCGCAAAAATAAAATGCGCACCAAATTTCGGCTTTTATATCAATCTCGCGCGCAAATTAGTGCGCGCGAGATTGATGTGAGGTGGAAAATTTAGCGCGCAGAAATGCATGCGAGATTATGGTCCACCATCATACGGTGCTGATGGGTAATTTCGCGACGCTTCGACAAGATCGTTTTTTTACCGGCCATCGTTTTATTACTAATTTATTTTACTGTCGGTTAACATGTTTGTTCTATGACCGGTAATTACCGGAAGTTAGGACCGACGCAAAATATGTCGAGTAACATGGCCTGAGTTTTATTTTGGCCTTTGTTGATCAACAAATATACAGTACAGTCCCTACTCTCAATACGGACGCTATTTTCGAGAATCAAAACGTTCTTATTGGGAACAGGGACTACATTCACTTTTTTTCTTGAATAGGAGTCCCCACAAAATTGAATGGATGCTAACGTTGCAAAATTTGTTTCGCGTAATATTATTCATTATTTTAACACAACTTCAACGGTTCAACCTTGTAAATTTAGCTCGTGAAGCTAAATAACGAAAACGGCCGTTGAAACAGCCCTGATGTATAATGTTGTTCAACGTTGTAAATTTTGCTTTTGTTGAAAAAAAAGAAAACGGCGAAGAAATAGGTGTCGTTCGATCTTCGACAAAGTGAATTAATTGCAGAGCGCATTTGTAGAATCTAATTTTTGGATTTTTATTTGATAAAAAAGCCCAAACAAAAAGCGAAACCTGCTAAAATTTTTGTAATCTGATTTGGTTTAAACGAGCGTTGGCTTACACGGCCAAATTTCGACGTTTTTTTTGTACGTAGTATGACCGTTTAGTACTTTCGATAAGCGTGAAAAGCCACCATTCATATATAAATTATACAGAAAGAATTAAAAGTGTTTAGGTATGTACAGCCTGTGGGCAATACAAATAAAAAAATCCGATTTTTGCTTGCATAACAATAGTGACTCACAATAGTGACTTAACAATAGTGACTATTAGTGAGCGTAAAGTGCTCCTGGAGAACCATACCGGATTCCGCCTTCCGGATGGCCAATTTTGATCATTAAAAAAAGGATCCGGGTAAGTTCGACACGGCGATTTTTTTGTTCCGGTTAGATTTCTAGATTTCCGGTTTTCGTGATCTGTTTCTCCAGGAGCACTGTGGAGCGAATTTTGGACCGATTGAGTGTTTTAAATCTGAAAAATGAGATAACTCACGTTTCTATCTATGGATTTGGCTAATTTTTTGCGGTCTTTATATTTTTCATTCTCTTTCATTTCCGGAACTTACCCGAAGCAAATTTTCAAAAATTCTCATTATAAAATACACCAGATGTACCTTTATCTTAAGAAAGTTTGGGGCTAAATGGATCTAAGATAACGGAAAATACGGTCATGTTACCAAGATAACGGTACATTGTGTGGGCGTATGGTTGAAAATGCGTAGGCGAATCTAAGATAATGGAAAATAGGGGCGAAAGTATTGCGCAATACATGTGTTTGTTTATAAAACCTTAAGATAATGGAAAATAGGGNTAAGGTTACGCTTGAAATTTAACAACCAAGTGGCCATTTTTGGCAAAGTGAGGCGGATCTAAAATCAATATCGTGCTCGGTACAGGAGACACGCACGGTATGGATTGCAAATGTATTCCACCGATTCAGTCAGGAGAAATGGTAATTATCTAGATTTCAAAATAAATATTTTGTCTGCATTGAACTTCAACCTTCCCGTGAGTTAATAATCAGTTCATCACATATACACTCCTAGTCAGTTATCTTAACACCAGTTATCTTAACTTAGCACCGTACATTTTGAAAAATCCCGGCACCGTACAAAGTGCACCCAGTGTTGGTAGGGCCAAGAAAACTCGTCGTATCTCCCAAAAAAATTATAGAAAAATATATAATATCACATATACCACTCCTAGCCACTTATCTTAACACCAGTTATCTTAACAAAGTTGGGTTATCCCAACTTGGAACGAAACATATCACGACTCCCAACCTCAAAATCGTTACGATTTGTGGTTCGAAAAATCTTAACAACTTTCAATCATCACGTCATTCCGTAACAGTTTTGAGCGTAATGATTTTGAGTCAGGGACTGTATAAAATTTTCTTTAGTAAAAACCGGGAAATAAAAAGTTTTTCGACTGCCTGGGAGATGAAAATATTGAAGCCGTATAGTTTAGCTAAAAAAACAGTTATTACGCAACTTTTGAGCCTACTTACGACAAGTTAAAGACGTTCTAAAGAAAAACTGTTATGGTATCTCCCAATATCGGCGTATTATGTTTACCATTAGATTAGGTCGAAAACTTCCATCGAAATTACCGAATATTTTTACGGCCTTAAGAGCACTCTACGCCTGATTAGACGTCACTTACTCGTTCATTATTTGACCCAGCCGAAAAAACATTATCTCTCAATAAACCATCAAATCATCATCGAAAAAATACAGTAACAGTTCAGCAAAAAATATAAAAAACCATATTGTGACAAAACCTAGTTGAATTATTCAAATTCGTTATAGACTGGCACCATTAACCTTCTGGTAGTTAACTCTCAGGGAGAAGGAGTTTTTGGGAACCCGTAGGAGGAAAATGTGTGTAAAATAAACACGCACTTAAAAAATTCAAAATAATTCGCAATAATTCAAAAAAAAAATGGTAAAGCCAAGTTGTAGCGTTCGTCCAACTACGTCGGTCTAATTATTAAGGAATTGATGTGGGCCACCAGCGCCTCCTAGAGAGCTATTTGACATCTCCAACCTACGCAATTTCCTCGAAAAGTTGAGGGGGTCATCCATACTCGTTTTTCCCTATGGGGCCTCCATATGCCTTAAATTGACGAAAAAACAAGTTGCGTGTCTATCTACACGCACTTCCCCCTGGGAGTTAAAGGACCCTACTCTCGACTTGTTTACAAAAAAGGCAAAATAAAAACCCTTCCATCAGACAAGGTTTGATGTCGAATTGTTAACAAATCGACCGGACCGTCCTTGAGTAAAGACTTTAGATTTTCCCTAGAAATTTAACTTTGTTACCGATCCGATACAGCTATTTTCAAAAAATCAATTTCTGCGAGATAAAGGCTGGCAGCAAAATTGATACGATTTTATGGTCGGATTTTAAAAATATGAAAAGGGCAATTCATGTCTTACTAACAACCTCGCACACTGTCTTGAAGTTGTTTTTTGCGCAATTTTTATTTTGTTTTTAGAACGAAATGTTAAAAATGTTCAAAAATGTGTCGAAATTATAAAATGTGACCTAATCTACAATTAGAAGTGTACAACACGTTAACATGAACGTTTAAAAAACTGTGTAACGCAACATTAATTAACTAACTATTTCCAAATCTTCGGCCAACGCATGCCTGTTTGTTAATATTTATTTTTACGGAAAACATTCACAAAAAAATAACAACGAATAAATGCATGGATAAGAACAAACAAAGCGGAGATCTTCGGTTGTTAGGAGTTAGAAAGAACTCGGCCGAGCTCGGCCTCCAAAAATTCCTTCCCAAGTTGTACAAGTTGTACAAATTAGGTCGAAGGATAAAATAGGGTCCGTAAATTATATTTACCAATTTCTATTAGACGTTATCTACTGGAGTACCAACTCAGAAACAATTGCTTCCGGTATCGAAAAAACGGTTAACCGCGATTACCGGATAACCCGGCATCAGTATTACACAGGATGCGCCGTCAAATCGTCTTTGTTTTCGATTTGGGTACCGCTGATGTGCCACACACCTGATGTGCCCTGATATTTTGCCCTGTTACCTTTCACTGTTATGTTTCACTTTTGTACAAATTATTTTTCGGTGTTTAAGCCTTATGCCGTTATCTTTCACTTTTTCTCGTTCACGCCATGTTTCAATTTTTCAGAATTTTTTGTGAAACATAACGGCACTTTTCGCGGAAAACGTCTGTAGTCCGCAGAAATTATGGGAAAAACTTTTTTCCGCGAAAAATTTTTCTACCAGATGCCGCGCTGCATGTCTATAACGGCACGTTCGGTCCCGCAGCAGGTAAGTTAATGGAAATTGGCTCAAGTATGAGCCGCCCCAAAATCGGCTTGCTAAAAAACAATTCTAACAAATTGGAACCGAAAAAAACGAAAATACTTCTAAGATTGATTTTGCGTGGTTCAACTAAAATTGGAGGAAGGGACACGTTCGTCGTACATTCTACATTGTACCTAAAGGGGCGCTTTTAGCTCAAAAAGTTTATTGAATAAGTTGAAAGCAACCGCCGAAGTGCCACAAGTCCTTGGTACCAAATGATCCTATTACCAAGTGTTCGCAGCTCGCCATTCTGTTTGATCATTCCAAAATTGTAACAAAAAGGCTGTGTAATGATTTTTTGACAAAAAAAAATTACAGCAAATATCTAAGCCAACGAAATATTCGACTACTTTGAGCGACATTTCGAGAAAAAACGTATATTAAACTTAACGTTCGTTGTCAGGCTAGTGCCGTACTTATTTAACTGCTACAATCTTGGCCAAAGGACACTGTCTTCATCTATATCGCCTATAGATCGAACTTCAGAAGAGTTGGTCCCGATTACCTTTTTGTTTTTGGTTGACCTTTTCTTTTGTTAATGTTTTGTTGAGATCTGAATTTTCAACAAATAGCGGTATTTTTTCGCTTCAAAACGATGCCATGACTATGGTTATTTAGACTTATTGAAATAATAAGACATGGTGAGACGCTTAACATAACTGACCCTTGGGAGTTAACATCACTGACCGGTCCGGAAATTTCAAATATTAGTGTCATACCGAGCAGATTTTTGGTATTGCTGTGAGCAAGAGATAATCTCACACAAAATGTCGGCATATACCGAAAAATCGCTCGTTCATAACAAAACTCAAAATCAGGACGGTAGCATATGAATGATACGGTACTGTTGGGTAACTTCGCGAAGCTTCGGAAGGATCGTTTTTTTGGCCCGGCATCGTTTTATTACTAATTTATTGTACTGTCGGTTAACATTTTTGTTTTATGACCGGTAATAACCGGAAGTTAGGACCGATGCAAAAAATGTCGAGTAACATGGAGTCGCACACAAAATTGAATGGATGCTAACGTTGCAAAATTTGTTTCGCGTAATATTATTCATTATTTTAACACAACTTCAACGGTTCAACCTTGTAAATTTAGCTCGTGAAGCTAAATAACGAAAACGGCCGTTGAAACAGCCCTGATGTATAATGTTGTTCAACGTTGTAAATTTTGCTTTTGTTGAAAAAAAAGAAAACGGCGAAGAAATAGGTGTCGTTCGATCTTCGACAAAGTGAATTAATTGCAGAGCGCATTTGTAGAATCTAATTTTTGGATTTTCATTTGATAAAAAAGCCCAAACAAAAAGCGAAACCTGCTAAAATTTTTGTAATCTGATTTGGTTTACACGAGCGTTGGCTTACACGGCCAAATTTCGACGTTTTTTTTTGTACGTAGTATGACCGTTTAGTACTTTCGATAAGCGTGAAAAGCCACCATTCAAATAATTTATACAGAAAGAATTAAAAGTGTTTCTCTCTGTACAGCCTGTGGGGAAAACAAATACAAAAAAATCCGATTTTTGCTCGCATAACAATAGTGACTCACAATAGTGACTCACAATAGTGACTCAACAATAGTGAGTATTAGTGAACGCACATTGCTCCTGGAGAACCATACCGGATTCCGCCTTCCGAAAGGCCAATTTTGAGCATTAAAAAAGGATCCGGGTAAGTTCGACACGGCGATTTTTTTGTTCCGGTTAGATTTTTATATTTCCGGTTTTTCTGGTATGTTTCTCCAGGAGCACTGTGTAGCGAATTTTGGACCGGTTGAGTGTTTTAAATCTGAAAAATGAGATAATTCACGTTTCTATGTGTGGATTTGGCAATTTTTTTTTGTGGTCTTCATATTTTTTAGTCTCTGTCATTTCCGGAAAAATTGAAAACCGGAAATAACGGAAATCGAAAAATGTAACCGCCATATCGAAAAGAAGGTCAAATTTGATATGAGTATCTAGGATCACTGTGAACCGTGAGTAACGTCATAGAATTTCTTACTCCTGCGCTTCCGATAGTGCAATATAACACTATTTTAATAACCAACAATGAGAAACCTTAAAGCGAATTTTTACGGTTGAATACCTGTCAGGTTGTTTTGTCTCAGAGACAAAAATATCGTTCAAGATCAACGTGTTTGATCGCTATACTGAAATTTCAACCAGCAAAAGTTAAAAGCTAAGTGAGAAGAGAGCACGTTTGCCCTTGAAAATGGCGTCAAATTTCGTATTTTTTGCAACGGTGTTAAAGTCTTTTTTTCCTAAAATTCTGTGCGACAGTCACCGCCCATCGATTTCAAAACAGTTGTTTTAAAGCCAATTTTAATCCATAACGGTCGAAAGTCCTTGTGAAAAAAATTTATTCTCAGTTTCAATATCAGGCCAACCAGTGTAGGACTGTAGAATCAAAAAGTTCAGCAATCTACAGTCATTGATAGGTAAAACAGTTGGGATTTTGACCGGATTTTCTGATATCCCTAAATTATCTATAAAGGTAGTTTCAAAAAGTAATCGACCACTGCTGAGTAGATGGGCGTAGTTAGAATGTGCTAAACAAAGACTGTCGAGTACACTCAGGCGTGGAAACTGAAATTTTAATCGGGTTAGAAAACTTACACGTGTTTTTCATTGCCAAGGATTTTGTTTGAAGCCAGTAAAAGGTTACACTTGACGAAAAAAAGACTTTTGAAATTCACAAAGCCAAAACCGACATCTTGAACATCATGAGTAAAAATTCAGCTTACTTGAGCCGATATTCCGTTGACTAACATGTCTTTCAAAAGGCCCCTTGAAATTGGGTACAAATGACATGTAACGTTTTCGGGAACGTCGCCAACTCGACTTTTGTTTATTAAAGTGACTGAAATAAGCAAACCAATCTGCAGCAATTTTCGCTGTCTAAGCACTTTGTCTCTTAAGTTTCAGATATACGATTCCAGGTCAGTGTTAGCAAAACGTTGGCGAAGGTTAAATAACGCGAAAAGCTTGATCAATAATACCCTTTGGTCTCTTGCACAAAATATTCCAATATTGTAACCATCGAAACCTTTGATCTACGTAATATTTGGTTCAAATTGTGATCTATGAAATCCGTAATTGCCAAAGTTTTCTTGTTCGGGTTAAAATTTGTCGGCTTTTGGGATATGGACTGTATTTATTAGTGGTAAGATTCATATGATAGAGAAGTTACCAATAATAACTATATTTCAACTAAATAATAAGGCCAGGTACCGTCATGTGCTAATTTGTACTCGATATTTGTATTTTAGGTACCAATGTACCAACAAGACAATTTTTAGGCCTTCAATTCCACATTAGGGTGAGCTCTTACCGTCGTGCCGCATTTAGAGATGCAATTTCACGTTAGGGTACGCTCGTACCATCATGACAAAACTTAAAATCGCGCCAGCAAATCACGCCTTTTAAGGTCAAGTATAAGTGAATTGAATGATTGGCTAACGCCAATTGCTTTCAAAACTGCTTCATAAATTAACAATCAATCGTAAAATTGAATAGTGCCCAAAAAATGTTTTTAACTCTCCGGGGGAAGGAGTTTTTTGGAACCCGTAGGGGGGAAATGCGTGTTAATAAACACGCACTTCAAAAATTCACAATAATTTGCAATAATTCAAAAAAACTGGTAAAGCCAAGTTGTAGAGCTCGTCATACTTCGTCGATCTGACTATTCAGAAATTGATTTGGGTCACCAGGGCCCACTAGAGAGTTGTTTGAAATCTCCAACTTACGCAAAAAATAACACCGGCAATCGAATTTTCTCGAAAAGTTGAGGGGATCACCAATACCTGTTTTGCCCTACGGGGCCTCCATATGCCTTAAATCGACGAAAAAACCCAGTTGCGTGTTTATTTACAGGCACTTCCCCCAGTGAGTTAATTATAGTTAACAAGCTATCTTATTCACTCTAAAACATCTTGAAGTTTTTGTTTCACCATTTTCACATATAAAGTTCATTAAAATAAAAGGTGTTGTTTATTTCTATAATTTTGTGACAATGCAGTAAAAACTTCGTTAATAATTGCAAAACTTAAAATGTACTCGCCGTTATGAGGCACGGACTGTACCATGGTCAGCTTGATACAGAACAACAAGTTCTTATTAGAGATTTTTCCAAATAGTAAAAGTGAAACGCAGAATTGTATCGAAAGTTATTTGAGAAAGTGAAAAAATGTTCGGATTTGGCGTGTTTTGTTCATCATTGTTAATCGGATTCGAGTTTGTTGATTTGATGGTATTTACCATGAAAGGCAATTCGACGTTTAGCTTAATTCGGAACTTTTTGGGGAAATTTTGCCAAAAGTGATTTATACGGTGTCGCTCAAAAAGGGTCCCTCAAATTTGGGTTGCCTTCGTCAAATAAGGATTGTTGGATAAAGGTGGCTTTGTTCGACAAAAATCTTAGTGTCTTAAATGGGGGTCACTTATTTTAATATTGTTGGGCAATAAATTAACCACCTGCGCCGGTATGTTACCACCCGTTATGTCGCCAAAATTCCGTTTCATTTTCACTTTTTGGAATTTATGAACTTCGATTTCCAATTATTAAACCAAACGCCTTTCCCCATAATATTACCAAAATTCATTATGTTACTAGTTTTTGCGATTCAATGGTGGTAACATAACGGCGCAGGTGGTGTATATAATATAAAAACATGTTAGTTTTTTTACAAATATGTTTCCCATGCCCTGTGCTGCATTTGATACAAACTCATTTGACATGTTCATTCTGGCCGTATTTTCCATATTCGTATTGATTAGATCTTCTCTTACTTTTATACTCAATGTTCTTCGGCCATAGTTTTTTTTTTCGATATGAATGAGCTACTTATAAGTCACTGCTTCCGTTCTTCCAATAAACCTAATACAAAGCTAAAACAAGAATGTGATCTTAATTTCTATTTACGGCTTTTCGTGAGCTAAATGCTTTTATTTCTTGGAAATAAAAAAATGTTACATTAAAACCTGCTTCTAAGCCTGCGATATAAATTAAATTTTGATAATCGTCGTCATATTCAATGACAATCAGAGTCCTGGGTCAAAAACGGCGCATACCGTGTACGTTTAGGTCAGGGAAAATAGTGATATAACAAATACATCGCCTGGCTACGAAAGTTAAATACTTCTGGAGAGTCATAATAGATGTGGACAACCAGTAAACGATTTGGCCGGTTCCTTGAGTCTTAGGGGTTTTTTTTGATAATTAACTTTTGTGAAACATCAAAACGATCACCGCTTTAAAACCGGTTAACTCTACTTAGCCGACGTTTCGCTATAACCCCACTTAGCCGATTTGGTAATTAATAACCAAATTGCTCTCGATCATTCTTGCGCGCGAACGAATGAACGGAATTTTATGGTTAGACATTTATTATGAAGGCCTGTTTATCTACTTTTAATAAATGTAAAAAACATTAGCAAAAAAGTTAACTCCTGTCCTCCAGCACGTCATATGTCTCAGAGATTTTAAGAAAAATTTTTTTTTACCGTACTAATCGATTAATAACTCCTGATTGGCTAATACTAATTAAATTTTAGAGTAGTCAAAAAATGCAAAAAGCATTTTTGACTAGAAAACAAAAAAAATCTCATGTTTTTATTAACTCTACAACGCCAAGCGGGCAAATTAGTAAATATGGTGAGACACGTTTTAACGGTTTCGCGTGGGACTCGCAACACTATGGTCGATATCTACCAACAAAAATGTGTTTTTAATTAATTATATTTTTTTATTGTTATCTTTTAGATGCATGTAATGCAAAAGTAGTTATTAACTTGTGAACAACGATGCAACAGAAATATGATAAAAAAAACAATTTATACAAAAAAAATTGTACTTGGCATGACGTATTTCATACTTATAACATCATTCATACTTACAGTATCTTTTCTCTTAAAATGCACTTTCTTCAGTCAGAAGAAAAAATTGTATATAAAGGGTAGTCCAATTTCGGAACGCGTTGTAATTTTGACTCAAGTTCCCTTTTTGGGCGCACGTTTTAGTAGGGTTTTCGTACTGAATGTAAACACTCACGATTTACTGAAAGAACTGCCACCATAATATGTTCCATAGGAGTTAAAATAAAAGAAGAACAATATTGTTTTAACATTTTTATTGTAGATAGAGACTTGGAGTATATTATTATTTTTACAGTTTTTTTATTGATCGTACTATTTTGCCAGGGTTGGGCGCCGATCATCAAAACGACGATTGTTCAAAAAACTGCCTTTTTAAAATGTGCCCTGAGAGTTAAAATCTGAAAAGTTAATGCCGATTTTATCTTTGCGCCTTGTTGTCAAGGAGTTGGGACATCAGTTTATTTTCGCAGTTTTGTTATTGGGCGTATACTTTTGCCAGCACTGGTCACTGAATAAAAAAAAAAAACACGATTTTATGGCAAAAATTGTCAACTTTAACGTCAGCTTACGGGTTAAAGGCATTCATTACCACATAGGGGTTAAGGTATCAAAATATGTCTTTTGACCTGAAAAGTCTTATTTTGGCCTTCGTTTGCAAATATAATGTACCACTGAGACACAATAAGCGAAAAACATCGATTTGGTAATTATTTATCAAATCGGCTAAGTAGAGTTAACTGGACATCGGATAAAAAAACTGACCTGAAACTCGCGAATTTTCGGATTTAAGAAGCTCGATATACCAATTTTCAACGTTTTCGGAGCTTGTTTAAACTTTGACTATTTTCCATCCTTAATTCTGGCAATTCCTTTGATTTTTCGACCATTTTTTTTCATTTTCACTTCAGGTCACAAAAAATAAGTGAAAACCGGTAATAGAAAAATCTTATCCCACCAAAAAACCGCCGTGTCGAACTTACTTGAAGTATTTTTTTCATTTTTGAAATTTATCTTCTAGAAGCCCAAATCTGTTATCAGTGTCCAGGAGCATTGTCTGCGTGTAAATTTTGGACACAATTTCATCCCAGAGTTATCAAATCCCGCCATCGTACGAGTTGGTCTTGTCTTTTTTTCGCTCAAGCGTAGGAGAAAAAAGAAAAACGACGCGAGCCAACCTTTCTTCACAATCTAGACTATTGAAAACAGGAGTCTCATGTGTAGTATCAGGGGTCGGCATAAGTCAGAAAAAAATGAGCTGTGCTGGGCTGTCCTTTCGGGCTCAAAAAAAATCGAGCTGCGCTCGGCTGTGCTCTCAAGCTCAAACCTAGAATGAACTGAGCTCGGCTGTGCTGGACTGTGTTCTCGGGCTTGAAAAATAAATCGAGCTGTGCTCGGCTGTGCTCTCAAGCTCAAGCATAAAAATGAACTGCGCTGTGCTGTGCTTGCCAGCTCAAACAGAAAAATGGACTGCGCTTGGCTGTGCTTTTCAGGTCAAAAATTAATGTGAACTGTGCTCGGCTGTGCTGTGCTCAAAAGTTAAAATGAGCTGTGCTGTGCTTGGCTGCCCAGTTGAGCTCAAAAGCGAGTGAACTGGCCTTGCTTGTCCTTTTTGACAAAAAATATGCTTCATAGGTGGTTCTCAAAATCAAAGAACAACTTTTTTTTCGACATAATTTTGAAACTTATTTCAAAACTAATTTTGCAGCTCGGAAAANTTTTTGAGAAATACATGCATTATATATATATATTTATGTCCGTGGAATCGTTTAAAAATACTAATAAATTCAAAACTATGATCTTATTGTTGTTATTAGCGGTTCAAATTATATGAATTACGTCACTATGAAGTCTCTATTGTCCGAGGGACCCTTTGAAATCACTGGCGCGGCGCTTATGAGTCATTATCCATTGTTCTAAAATTCGTATCCCTGGGGGGGTGCAGAATCGCTTAGACTTTTCATACTACTACCGTGCTAATTTTACTCGATATTTGTATTTTAGGTACAATGTACCAACAAGACAATTTTTAGGCCTTTAATTCGACATTAGGGTAAGCTCTTACCGTGGTGCCCTATTTAGGGATGCAATTTCACGTTAGGGTAGGCTCGTATCATCCTGACAAAACTTAAAATCGGCCATCAAATCACGCCTTTTTAGGTCAAGTATAAGTGAATTAAATGATTGGCCAACGCCAATTGCTTTCAAAACTGCTTCATAAATTAACAATCAATCGCAAAATTGAATAGTGCCCAAAAAATGTTTTCAATTATACTTTGCAAGCTATCTTATTCACGCTAAAACATCTTGAAGTTTTTGTTTCACCAGTTTTACATATAAAATTCATTAAAATAAAAGGTGTTGTTTATTTCTAAAATTGTGACAATGCAGTAAAAACTTCGTTAATAATTGCAAAACTTAAAATGTACTCGCCGTTATGAGGCACAGACTGTACCATGGTCAGCTTGCTACAGAACAACAAGTTCTTATTAGAGATTTTTCCAAATAGTAAAAGTGAAACGCAGAATTGTATCGAAGGTTATTTGAGAAAGTGAAAAAATATTCGGATTTGGCGTGTTTTGTTCATCATTGATAATCGGATTCGAGTTTGTTGATTGTATGGTAGTTACCATGAAAGGTAGTTCGACGTTTAGCTTAATTCGAAACTTTTTGGGGAACTTTTGCGAAAAGTAATTTATACGGGTGCTATGTTCGACAAAAATCTTAGTGTCTTAAATTGGGGTCACTTTTTTTAATCTTGTTGGAAAATAAAGTACACCACCTGCGCCGGTATGTTTTCGCCCCTTATGTCGCCAAAATTCCGTTTTATTTTCACTTTTTGGAATTTATGAACTTCGATTTCCAATTATCAAACCAAACGCCCTACCACATTGTATTACCAAAATTCATTATGTTACTACAGTATGTCTGTGAAAAAGCACGTCGCCCTGCTCGCTCTTTGCCGAGTGTGAAGGCGATCACTGCTTCACACCGTTCATCGGCAAAGAGCGATCTGCGCGATGTACTTTTTCGTGGACATACTGTAGTTTTTGCGATTCAATGGTGGTAACATAACGGCCCAGGTGGTGTATATAATACAAAAACATGTTAGTTTTTTTACAAATATGTTTCCCATGCCCTGTGCTGCATTTGATACAAACTCATTTGATATGTTCATTCTGGTCGTATTTTCCATATTCGTATTTAGTAGGTCTTCTCTTACTTTTATCCTCAATGTTCTTCGGCCATAGTTATTTTTTTCGATATGAATGGACTACTTATAAGTCACTGCTTCCGTTCTTCCAATAAACCTAATACAAAGCTAAAACAAGAATGTGAGCTTAATTTCTATTTACGGCTTTTCGTGAGCTGATTGCTTTTATTTCTTGGAAATTAAAAAATATTAAATTAAAACCTGCTTCTAAGCCTGCGATAAAAATTAGATTTTGATAATCGTCGTCATATTCAATGACAATCAGAGTTCTGGGTCGAAAACGGCGCATACCGTGTACGTTTAGGTCCGGAAAAATAGTGATATAACAAATACATCGCCTGTCTACGAAAGTTAAATACTTCTGGAGAGTCATGACAGATGTGGACAACCAGTAAACGATTTTGCCGCCTCCGATCAAGTCTTCGGGCTATTTTTGTCGGTAATTAACTTATGTCAAACATTAAAAACGATCACCGCTTTTTAACCGGTTAACTAGATATCTGATGAAAAAACTGACCAGAAACTCGCGAATTTTCGGATTAAAGAAGCTCGATACACCAATTTTCGATGTTTTCAGACCTTGTTTAAATTTTGACTATTTACCATCCTAAATTCTGACGATCCCCCTGATTTTTCGACCATTTTTTTTTTCATTTTCACTTCAGGTCACTACAAAAACCGCCGTGACGAACTTACTTGAAGTAATTTTTTTTGAAATTCATCTTCTAGAAGCCCAAATCTGTTATCAGTGTAAATTTGGACACAATTTCATCCTAGAGTTATCCAATCCCCGTTGTTCTTAGGCCTTAACTTGAAAATTGCTTTTCTGTTAGAAAGTGAGTTTGTTTGTATTACCTGGTATAAAAGTTTTCCATTGACTTCTTTGTACTTTTCTGCCCTAGTTTTAATAATTAATTAATGAATATTTCGAGACTCCGCCGGGGTTAACGTCTTATAATGTTTTATAGCAAGGCCTGTATCAAATACTGTATTTAAATATGTAAAAAGTATTACCGTTAACGACCTTTTGAGCTATTTATGTACTATTTATAGAGATAATCAAATGTACAAAAATTGCAGAAATGACCGTTTTTGCAGTTGTACAAAGCAAAATTACGATACAAAGTTCATCCAGAAATAACATTATTATGTAATATCGACTAGTTAAAACAACAATAACCACATTAACTCTTTATAATAACTTCCGCAATGGCCCTGTAAATATTTCAATTTTTCAGCCTCATTTAACACTACTATCAAGTCAGTCGCGGATAAACGGTAAGGTTTAATTAAATTTGTTATCAAATTTGAAACATTTTGTGACAAATTGCTACGGGTGGAAGAATTATTGAAAGGTAGTCCATCTGGCTGTGAGATTGTTAGGCACGTAGTTTAACAAACAGAAAATTGAGCACAGCGAGAAAAAGGAAAAATAGTTCTGAATCTGACTGGTTGTATAACAGTAGTATTCGTCGAGCTATTATTCGTAAAATATGTCTGAAGTTCAAAATTTCAATAGCTTATGCCATCTCTATTTTAAATGTCAATTTAGAATTGAGAAAATTCTCTCTTGAGAATTTTCGTATCATTAGGACCACTAATTACATCATACACAGTGTATTATGTAAATCGCGGTCAGAGTGATACTAAAATTCCCAAAAAAGTATTTACTCAAATCTGACAATCTTAACTCAGTCTGACCCTCCTGACTCGTGTAGCCTACACCGTGTAGGGTAGCCTACACCGTGTGGGGTAGGGCCACAGTGTGAACAAAAAAAGACATTTTTTCTCTTTAATTGCAATACTACAAAGGTTGCACCCGGTTCATTGTTAACAGGCATGCCCTAAACATGAATATTTTAAGAGTGACAGCAAAGTTTTGAATCCAAAGTTTTTAAGCTACAACGCCTACTCATTGTGCCATCATCATGCAGGTTCCGATAACGGATAGTTTTTGTTTTAATTCTGATGCCATTACAAATTCATTACATTATGATGGTTTGGTTCAGAATTGAGAGACCCAGAAATTTTTGGTATACTTTTAAAAAATAGTTGTCCCCTTCAATTGTGTTTCGAAGATAACGGCTCAATTGATGTTTGACGTATTGGCCCAAGTGATGTACATTGTATGTTATCCTGGCTGTGTGAAAAATATAGCCAAGATTGATGCTGGAGAATGTTGAATCATTTTTTCCATGAACTACTCTGTAGACAACCATGATTCATGGTCCATGAATCACAGTACAAATAAAACAAATTGTTTTATAATAATAAATCAAAGTTTGTTTAGCACAAAGTACCAAATAGGATTTTACAAGTTTCGTTTTTTTTTGGTGTGGCCCGGGGCTTAAGAAATAGTGAATTACCATTCTTATATTTTCTCTTATAATAAAATTCCTAAACAACAGTATTGTGGCTACACCGCCAACGCAAAGTTTTCACCTCGGTGGTCTTTGAATATTTAAAAATTCGAGTTAATAAGTTCAAAGGGTAATTTCAACTTTTATTTACATTTATTTTTTGTAATACATCGGTTGCGCATTTATCAAGCAGGTTTTACAACAAAAAAACCTGCCTCATAACTGCGTAGGGTCCGTTATAGACAGAATCTCACTTTAGTAATCTATAAGTTATTGACTAAAATCAAATGTTGTTCGAACTCGATCAAAATATCATTTTACGAATTCATCTCACGAATTCGTTTAAAAAACTGTATATACACTTGTTTTGTAGAAATAATATAAACTTGCTTCTTAAAGTAAATATTATTGGCCAGTTCAAAATTAACGTTTTTTTTTCTTTGCGAATTCTTTGTGAAGGTAAACTCATCCATGAAACCTTTTTTCAGAAATTGGTGTTAAAGTAGACATCTTCGAGAAAATTCGTAGTAAAACGTTTTTGGGCTTCTTCCAAAAATACGGTCCGAATCGGGCATGTTTTTGAGTTCGACGACAAAAACAGGCATTTTACTTTCTCTCAGTTAGCAACACTCTTCAATAAATATTTTGTAAAATAAAATCGGTGATAAGAGATAAATCGAGGTTTTAAGGCGAAATTATTGGATTTTTGATAATGAAAGTTTGGACAACAATGATTTTGCTTGTGCTGTGCCAATGTCGCGTGAATCCAGCCAAAAATGAGTAAGTCACTAAATTTTAGTGAAATAAATTTAATAAAAAGCAAAAAAAATATTTTAAAACAAGGCATTATAATACAAATTCAGGCATACTGTATGCGGCATACAGTATGCCGTATACACTAATATCATGTTAATAGTAGGGTTCATGTAAATATTGAAGGATTTTTTTTTTAATTCCAAATAAAAAATGTGAAAATTACACGGAACCTCTATAAGTAGAATGCCCTCAATTGTGCCCAAAACATACAGAAAGAGTATTGTTATAGCGCAATTAGTTCTTAACTCCTAAATGCGTACCGGCTATTATTGGCTAATTGACCTCTTTCTATTTGAGATCTAAAAAAACGAGTCAAAAACAAATGTGTCAACACTGTACAGTCTCCGATAAAAGGGGCATTTTTCTGAAGCAAATGACAAAATCAGTCGATAAAAGGGAGTCTCACATAAAGGGATGGTTTGTTATTTCTGACGACATATATTTTTGTCCTTTTTTCCCTTTATTTGCATTTTCTCCCTTAATTTGAATTGTTAGGTTTCTGATACAAGGGTAATTTGAATTCTATCGATTTAGACTCTCCCCCGTCTTTGTGTTAGATCCTACAGATGTTATGTATGCTGATTTTAACCAAAACAACTTTTCAGATTACTTGATGATAATACTGATGCAACATATATACTAGACGAAATCTTGAAGGCTGAGAGTGATATGAGACGCGAAAGTAGATTTCAACGTCGAAAACCTTGCCATTCAAGAAAATCCTGTTCGGCATTGGTGGCCAAATTTCAAAAAGCACGCTTACAATACATTCTTTCGCAACAAATGACCACTCGTGGAGTTCACAATAAGATCAATTTTAGACCCTAATTTTCCAAGATTTGCATGAAATATTTAAAGTCAATAATTGTTGAAAACATGTTGACTTGTTTAAGCACGATATCAAGTTATTTGTTAAAATTAACACTATTTAATTTCTGGAATACATGAACATTACTTAAATTATTATTATTTTTGTTACTACTCTAATACAACCCTGCCCTGCATTTTATCACTAATTATCTGGTATACCATGGTAGTTTTTTTCTATTCGTTCCGTCATATTGCTAATCGTGTAATCCAAATTTTGGCGAAAAACTGCGTATGGCGTAGGCGAACAAAAAAAAACAAACAGATAATAACGCAGATAATTTATTACATTATCAAATTTAAGTCATTGAAAGCAAGCTTATTTTCGTTCACTTTTTTCAATCAGACTCATAATTATCGAGAAACTCGGCGTCATTAAAAAAACAGTAATTGCAGACGAGATAAGTGCGGCCAGTTTGTATTAAAAAACAATTTGAGTTGTACCTTTTACGGGCATGTTGTACATGTAAGCTTAGTCAAATTTTAAAAAATCAAAAAATGGCAAAAAAACGTTCAACTAAGAAAAAAAGTTTTCTATTACACGGTAATTTCAAATTATCAAACAAGTTTGCAATTGCTTTGAAGGATGGGTCACCCGACCACAAAATATTGTCATCGAATTTGTTTTAAAAATTGTTAAAAATAGTAAATCATTAGGTGAAAAAATATGAAAGGTGCATGGAACATTTTGACACGCAGAGAAACATTTTGTGAGCATGACGAACTTGCCCTATCTCGTAAAAACAATCAAACTGACATCATTAATACTGTGGTTTATTATGCCAGACTTTATGAAAACAAATAATAACCGTTTATAATATTGAGATTTCTATTCATCCATTTTTTATTTTCTGATATCTTTTTTTTCTATTATCAGGTATCTTGGATACTTGGGATTTTTAGTGTTTAAGGGTTAATAGATAAACGGGAACATCAACTATTTAACGCAAATAACTTTATGTTTCTAAAATTGGATTATCGACTATGCTCGAAATTTCACGAAATAGCAACAATATTTGTTATCTTATTTAAAATTCGATAAGGACGTGGAGATAACGTAGACTTTAACGCCTATAGCCGCATTCCTACTCAATCCTTATTTTTCGAGAATTTATACGTACATTCGTAAATTTTTTTAGATTGTTTTTTTTTCTTAAAAATATTCATTTCTATGTTTCTTTTGGTACATCTTTTAGGTTAGAACATCACATCATGTGATTCACATGTAAATCTTTGTTCAGTGAACATTTGAAAGTTATTTTGCCCACATCTTTACAACACAAATTTTGACACAAAAATCCCATATCTTAACTCCGAAGGGTCAACAATGGCTTATGACCATGTAAAGCTTTAACAAATTTTTCTTTCGTTTTAGACCTTTTTTTCAAACTACACCGCTTAAGGGTTTATCCGGCCCCCCCTTATCCGGCCACTTTGCCCGCTCGTGCGCTTATCCGGCCACTTTTTTTCCGAAAATTTTTTCGCCAATCCCGCCCACGCACTGAGGGTTTATCCGGCCGGGTGAGGGTTTATCCGGNTTTTCGCGAATATTTTTCTGACAATAGAAAGATTTGAAATACATTTTTTTTTGAATTTCTTATGACGCACCGCTATGAAGGGTCAATCCGACGGCTTGCACGCTTGTATGCGAGAGAACTTGTTATAGATAATGATCAAGAAGATCAAAACGACGAAAATTCCTTTTGATTTTTTGAAACCTATAATGCCTACAGGACTTTGGAGAATCAAATGATGAAATATGAGTGTATTATTTGGTATATGGAATGTCAATTACCTCCGTGAAAAAACTTTTCAGTCCTATATAAGCCCAAAAAAACGTTTTTTAGAAAATCTTCCTATAGCCTCTACAGGACTTTGGAGAAAAAAAATTCGAAAAAATATTATTACAGTCGTGTTTCTAGATGTCTGAAACCCTTCTGTACAAAATTTTAGCGCAATTGGAGAAACCGGAAATTTCAACCGGTTTTTTACCGGACTTCCGGTTGGTAAAAATGCTCGACGATACCGTCAATGTTATTTTCTCGAAAAGTTGAGGGGGCGGCGGTATCCGTTTCGCCCTACGGGGCCTCCTTATGCCTTAAACCGCCTAAAAAAGGGCCTTGTGTGACATTTAAAAAGGCACACGGTGCCCCCTGGGAGTTAAGGGATGGTTTGTTATTTTTGACGGCATATATTTTGGTACATTTTTCCCTTTATTCGGATTTTGTCCCTTAATTTGAATTGTTTTGTTTTTTTTTGGGAAAAATGCTTCCATAAAATTTTATGGTACAAGGGTAATTTGAATTCTATCAATAAAGACCCTCCCCAGTCTTTGTGTTTGATCCTACAGATGTTATGTATGCTGATTTCAACCAAAACAACTTTTCAGATTACTTGATGTTAATACTGATGCAACATATATACTAGACGAAATCATGAAGGCTGAGAGTGATATGAGACGCGAAAGTCGATTTCAACGTCGAAAACCTTGCCATTCAAGAAAATCCTGTTCGGCATTGGTGGCCAAATTTCAAAAAGCACGCTTACAATACATTCTTTCGCAACAAATGACAACTCGAGGAGTTCACAATAAGATCAATTTTAGACCCTAATTTTTCAAGATTTGCATGAAATATTTAAAGTCAATAATTGTTGAAAACATGTTGACTTGTTTAACCACGATTTCAAGTTATTTGTTAAAATTAACACTATTTAATTTCTGGAATACATGAACATTACTCAAATTATTATTATTTTTGTTACTACTCTAATACAACCCTTCCCTGCATTTTATCACTAATTATCTGGTAGTTTTTTTCTATTCGTTCCGTCATTTCACTAATCGTGTAAGCCGAATTCTGGCGAAAAACTGCGTAGAGCGTAGGCGAACAAAAAAATCTGCCAGATAAGAACGCAGAAAATTTATTACATTATGTAATTTAACTCATTGGAAGTAAGCTTTTTTTTGTTCAGTTTTTTCAATCAGACTCATAACTATCGAGAACTTCGGCGTCATTTAAAAACAGTAATTGCAGACAAGATAAGTGCGGCCAGTTTGTATTAAAAAATTTTTTTGAGTTGTACCTTTTACGGGCATGTTCTACATGTAATCTTAGTCAAATTTAAAAAATTAAAAAATGGCAAAAAACGTTCAACTAAGAAAAAAAAGTTTTCTATTACAATGTTATTTCAAATTATCAAACAAAATTGCAATTGCTTTGAAGGATGAGTAACCCGACCACAAAATATTGTCATCGAATTTGTTTTAAAAAGTGTTAAAAATAGTAAATCATTAGGTGAAAAAATATGAAAGGTGCATGGAACATTTTGACACGCAGAGGAACATTTTGTGAACATGACGAACTTGCCCTATCTCGTAAAAAAACAATCAAACTGACATCATTAATACAGTGGTTAATTATGCCAAAACTTTATGAAAAAAAATAAAAACCGTTTATAAAATTGTGATTTCTATTCATTCATTTTTTGTTTTCTGATATCTATTTTTTCTATTATCAGGTATCTGGGAAACTTGGGAGTATTACTGTTTAAGGTTCAACAGATAAACTGGGACATCAACTATTAAATGCAAATTCTCAGTTCGAAGTAATTTTTCCTGTGTGCTCACGTTTGTCAAGTTTATGACGCGGATTTAAACTATAAAAATAAACTTTATGTTTCTAAAATTGGATTATCGACTATGCTCGAAATTTCACGAAATAACGACAATATTTGTTATCTTATTTAAAATTCAATAAGGACGTGGAGATAACGTAGACTTTAACGCCAATAGCCACATTCCTACTCAATCCTAATTTTTACTCCTATTTTTTTCGAGAATTTATACGTACATTCATACAACCGTCAATTTTATTAGATTTTTTTTTTCATAAAAATCTTTATTTTTATGTTTCTTTTGTTAGGTCTTTTTGGTTTATTGTGTCGACATAAAATACAAATTTTAGCACAAAAGTCCCATATTTTAACTCAGAAGGGTCCAAAGTGGCTTATGAGTCATAAGTTATGACCATGTAAAACTTAAAAAAATCGTTCCGTTTTCGATTTTTTTACTTTTTCTCAAACTATCAAACTACACTCGTGGTTCAGTTCGATTAAACCCGGTTAACTAAAAGTTTCGGTTAATTTAGGGCGTTTAGTCCAACTTTGGACTAATGGACGCCTAGAAGTTAACCGATTTTGGCCTCAAAATTTCTCAAAACTAAACCTGTAAAAACTATAAGCGGAAACTACGTCGAATAATAATACGCAAGAAGAAATAATAATAATAAATTATTACAATTTTTCAATCATTCCAACGAAAATAGACGGTTCCAAAATAAGTTCTAAAACATTATTAACAACGCGCAAGTATCGTATAAGGTAGCATGAGTCGGAAACATTGTTATTATTTCAATTTGAAGTCCATTGAACAGGCGCAGGTCCATTAACTCAAGAGGCAATTCGTAGTTCAAATTTAAAAAAATTGTTCTTGTGACATAAAAGATATTCTACTTGAATCAAAATCGAATTGTCATTGGCTGCACAACACGTCACCCCCAAGCAATGATTTTCGACTAAATTTCCTTCAATCAAATACAAAATTAAAAGCTAAGCATATTAGAAGGACCGTGAAAGACTGCCCGTAATCCTGACCGGCCACTTAGTTCTTAAAGGTTAAATCCCCAAATTGGACAGGAAAATCCCGCATTTGATCAACTCTTTTCACCACTTTTAAGACTAGCTTATGATTTTGCAAATGTTCATCACAATTTTCACCCCGTTTTAGAGCGGAATTATATGCATCCAAACGTGTTGACAAATAAAAATTGTCTTCTACACAAGTAATCAAAAGTAAAGTCAAAGTAATCAAATGCAATTTAGATACAGTCATCAGTCCCTTGATAACTTGGTACAAGCCTTCAGAGGACTTTTAAGGTACAGTTGGCACTTAAAGGATCGTTCGTCCTTTGTCGCATCAAAACAACATTTTTCATAAATAACAGTTTCCCTTTTTCGCGTTACAAAAAGGAGATTGCCATTTTTTTGGAATTCTGAAAAATTGTGCTTTTAACCTTCAAACACATATTGCGGAAGATTGTCCGCATTGGCATATAAAACGGAGTTTTTTTGATGTGTTATTTTATTTAATGTAACGGCAGTAAAAAGCAACATAGAATAATCGATAACAAAGTCGGAGAGCAAATAAAAAAAAAATATTTCCGTGATGAATATTAATTAGACATTTATTGGAGCTAGGAAACCTCAAAAAAGAGGTTTTTTGCAATTAATATTTTCATGCACATTTTTTTTTCTGTCAACATTTT
>SCLG01000001.1:3154487-3165789 GCA_004367875.1 Oikopleura albicans
TCGACCAAAAAGTGTCCAAGGGTGGTCGGAGAGCTTTCGAGAGTATGCTTTTCGAGAGTATGCTCATTCGATTCAAGACCATCGATTTGCTCATAGTGAAAAATTACGTAGGTAAGAATACAAAGAGTGATGATGCGGACAATCTTCCGCATCTGTGTTCACAGAACTTTTTTAAATATGTATTTGAAAGTTAAAGACTTTGAGTACCAATCTTCTATAGGTATGAACCGGTAGATTTTAGAGAATAATATGAAAAAAAATTCTTGGTAATTCTAGCTATCATGAACAGTTTTTAAGTCCCGTTACGAAAACGCGCAAAACTCTCCCTGCAGGTTATCTGGCCTTCCTTGGAAGTGAAAGATTTATGATAACCGGTTTCGTATGAAAACTGAACAGTAAAAATATTTTTGCTTCGTCATGAATATTCCCCAGTTAAAAGTGACCAGGCAATTTGAAACCTTGAGAAACCGGTCATAAAGCTTACCGGCCTTTCCGGAGGACTTCGAATATGGATTTTTTTTGTATATTTTGTTGTTGAAATAAATTCGAACAAAAACAATTATTCAGAAATATTGTAAAACGTTTTGCTTGAATAAAAGATTACCACAAAAAGATATTATATCGAAATTTTTATGAAAGCTGTTTTTGATATGTAGGAGATTTTTTACTTTCCGGTAGATATCGCAAGAAATGTGCATCACAATTTTTGTTTGCTAATCGTGT
This sequence comes from Oikopleura albicans, assembly GCA_004367875.1. Taxonomy (NCBI): domain Eukaryota; kingdom Metazoa; phylum Chordata; class Appendicularia; order Copelata; family Oikopleuridae; genus Oikopleura; species Oikopleura albicans. The sequence continues at coordinate 3,155,211 of SCLG01000001.1, forward strand.
CTTATTTTACAATTTTTTTCGAACTTGTGCAAAAGAATTGTAACTTCACCTTGAATTGAAAGATTAGCAAATGTATTGCATGACACACTTCGGGTGGACTTCATTATTTTCGATTGAATATATTGAGTAAAAATTCTCCGGAAAGTCCGAAAATCCTCTGGTAGGCAATTGCTTTTACTGCGTCGTCAGAAATAAATAGGTCACGTTTTTTTTCCGCTGAATATTGGTAAAGCTGTTCTACAGTTGATGTCAGGAAAGGTTATACAGTAGGTGCTCGCTAGTTTTGGCACAGAAATCTTTTAAAAATTTAGGACGGAAAAATGAATCAAAATGAAGTAGAGTTTTTTATCGAGTTTTTTTTCGCGAGTTTTTGAGGAATAAGTGAAAATAGTGGTGGAAATGCCGGATTTTGGAGTAAAAAAGTAAAAAAATGCATTACGAGCCAAAAAATAGTGCTCATATAAGATTTGAATTTCCGGAAAATCAATTTTTAGACCTATTAAGTTCAATACTCTGGTTTTTCACCCGGTTTTAGTTCACCTTTTCTGGTTTTTGGGCTCTCGAAAATTTACCATTAAAAACCGGGATAAAAGTAAATGAGTGTCCAGGAGCACTAATGAAGAAAAGCATTTTGGTGTGAACCATTCAAGTTTGAAAGATAAGACCGCACCCAATGTATACAAAAAATCGTAATTTAGTGTATAATTTTGGGAATAAAAACTATGTTTCGGTTTATTTTTCTGAACTGAATCAAGTTAAAAAAAATGTCAAACAGATTGAGTGCGACGTGGCCATCTTTGAACTTTTTAACCTAATCAATAAACATATCGTATCGGAAACCGATTTAGTCCCTCACAGTGTCGAAAAACGGGAAAAAAGATTAAATGGCAGAACAAACAAGGTTTTTATGATTGAGAAAGTGCTGATCAATGGCAGTTCCGGTTAACGTAATTTGTTTCGGAACCCTAAAAGTCGTGTTTATACATCTCGAAAGTGATTATGTCGAATTTTTGCTGCGTAGACGCCCTTTTCGGTGCAAGTGGATATTCCTCGAAGAAAAATTATTGCTAAAGGAATTTCTCACTAAAAGTTAGCCCTCAAATATATTTTATTTAAATAGTTTTGACGTTTAAACAAATAGTAAAATCACTAAACTAACTGTCTTGGATCCTTATTTTTTCTTCGCATTGGGCTAGGATTTTTTGGGTAAAGCTCAGTAGGACTTATTCGGTATTTTTAGGTTTATTACTGTTTTTGTGATAAAAGATTTTTCCATAAAATATTCATGCGTTAAAGCCAGTGTTGAAAGCAATGGGCATTGGGGTACATTGGGAAAAATCCGAGCGTTGGCCAACGCTTGCGTCGGGCGTTGGGGAGTTTGGAGCGCTGGCTAACTTTTCAAGCACTAGCTAAAACCTTTACCATAGCAACGCGGAACAACAAGTAACAATTTCTAGTTTTTTTGTTCCGCGGACAATAAATAAATAAGGACCTAAATTTTAGGCATTTTGATAAATATTTAGGTATTTTGATGTGCATAGGTGTTTGCTAGAAGAAGAAAATGGAACACTATTAAAAAGCGAAAACTTCGATAAATATGATGCAATAGTTTTTTTAAAGATAACTGAGCATGTGGTGTTGACCCCGAGAATAATTATCATACAGTTGGGAAACTATGTGCGTTAGCGTAATTTGAATTTCACGGTGAAACTAATCCGATCGTCTTTCTTAGAAGGGCACTCTCATAGATCATTGGATCAAACGCTTGTGGTTGGATAAGCCAGAATGGATTATACTAGAATATATATAACGCTGCTTGCGCCATTTGTGAGCGTAATCGCCCGGCCATGTTCTCCATTTTGGTTTTCGCAACGAGGTTTTTTGAACTTGAACCCGCTCAAACACGCCAAAACCAGGATATTATAATCCCGTTCAAAACCCATGTATCATACGCTCACAAAGGCCGATTTCATATAAGAATCAAAAGAGATGTACCTGGCCCAATGGAATCGAACACACTCCCTGTGCACTTATCTTGCCAGCACTTATCTTGCCAAAACCCTGATGGTGCGCTTATTTTGCCAATTTTTAGGAAAAATATTTTCCAAAACATACGCCTACGCACTTATCTTGCCAAAAAAATTTCAAATTGAAAAAGCAAAACTATATTTTTCAATAATTTCATTTTATTTTTCACAGGTTATTACATAAAGTTCCCAGTATGTTTTCCTCTATGAAACTGGCAGCTTTTACCTGCAAAACCTTTGGGAGTTCGTCGTAAATTATGATAAGAAAACTTTTTATTTATTTTGGCCATTTAATCCACAATTTTTTGAACAAGTGTACCGGGATTTATTTTTTTTAATTTATTAACGTTATACAATTACACTGGAATCCGAAACATTCTAGAGTTAGCCAGATCGTGCATTTATCTTGCCAACTATTGAAAAATCCATGATTTTCAGCTAATTTGCCTACGCCATGTGCGTTTATCTTGCCATTTGCACTTATTTTGCCATTTCTTGGGTCGGCGAATGTGCAACATAAGTGCACAGGGAGTGTATTGCAAAATCAATTACGTCGAAAAAGGGACGTTTTATCCGATTAAAAACTAATTATTTTTTATAAAATTAATAATTTTTGTATTATGGAAAAAATATATAATGATTCAATGAATCGTTGATTTATTTAATGATTTACAACCCAACCAGCTATCTTAACACCATTTAACTTAAAACCAGTTATCTTACCACCAGTTATCTTAACAAAATTGGGATATCTTTATATTATTTGAACAAAAACGTATCGCTAATTCCATTTATCTTACCAAATACCTAAGCCGATTATCTTAACAAAATCCAATTATCTTGACACTTTTTTCTGCATAACAATTGTTAAGATAACTAGGTGGTTTATTTTACAATTTTTATTTTTTCTCATAATTAAATTGGTCCTGTATTTCATCGTGTAACCACATGTAAAGATAATTAAATTTTGTTTAGATAATTGGGTAGAAGTTCTACCGTAGAAAGTAGTGGTCATATATTTGGAATTTACCATACGTGGTCACAAAAGTGTTGAGATAACCCACTTTGTTAAGTTAATTGGTTAGGGGTTTTTTTTGTCAAAAACTTTTCCTTATTTTTTACTAGTTTTATTGTACGTTTTAATTTCTATTGGTCCACTATGATAGTTTGAAAATACAAGATCAACTAATTGAGCAAAATTATTTTGGAGAACGGTATGAAATTACATAATAGAATAATGTCCGTTAACGGTGGTTGTCGAAGAAAAGCGTCCTTGAATTAAGTATTGATAATGAATTAGCATCCTGTTTTGACCAAAACGTTACGTTATGTCTTCTAAGTGCCGCAAACTTTGTCTAAAATTGAAATCGCCGCCGTCTCCTTATCTTGAACTTGCCGCAATAACTGGCTATTAAGACACTCAAGTTGCTAAACAATTCCGGAAACTGACAAATATGTAATTAGTTTAAGAACCGTACATATCATTTGATGATTATCAAAACTGAAAATAGTAAATATTGTCCTGAAATTGAATTTTTTTTTGTTCGTTCATCACTTTATTTTCGTATTACTAATTGTTATGTCACAGGACGAAATCCTGAAACTGCAAGACTATTTGGAAGTTTTTTTTTTCTAGATTTTTATGTGTATTTTTCACTAGGGAGATCATTGTTTTTATTCAAAAATAAGATTTAAAAAACTGCAAACCTTACTTAAGGACGGGTCTATAGCGTTGTTTACAAATAAAACCCGAAATAGACCCGTCCTTAACCTTCAAACACATCGGTCGGAATTTTTTTCAACCGAATATATAAGACGTATTTTTTGGGGTATTTTCATCTACTAAATGTAACGGCAGTGAAAACCAACATAGAATAATCGATTACAAAGTCGGAGAGCAGATAAAAATAAAAATTTAATTTCCGTAATGAACATTAATTAGCAATTTATTGGAGCTAAGAAACCTAAAAATAGTGGTTATTTGCAATTGAAGGCTTCCACGCAAATTTTTTCTGTCATATTTTTCCAAAACTGTTAATTAGTCAACGCTCCACTAGCTTGCAAAAAAAAACTCCGTACGTCACCGGGTTAACCGTTTGTGAATTTGTATTTTTGTGGTCAAATCGACCAAAAAGTGTCCAAGGGTGGTCGGAGAGCTTTCGAGAGTATGCTCATTCGATTCAGGACCATCGAATTGCTCATGGTGAAAAATTACGTAGGTTAGAACACTACGAATGATCGGTCGGAAAAAATTCCGACCGATGTGTTCACGGAACTCTTGTAAATATGTGTTCAAAGGTTAAGGGTTCACAAATTGGATATAATATCGAAGAACTGGTCAACTTGGGTGTATTGAAGTTTTCCGAAAAACTCGGTTGTATTTGACTTTTACGAAAAACTCGGGTGTATTTGAGTTTGTTTCAAAATACACCCGAGTTTCTCAAAAAAACTCGGGTGTGTATGAGTTTTCCGAGAACCTCGGGTGTATTTGAGTTTTTCGAGAAACTCGGTTGTATTCGAGTTTTCCGAGAACCTCGGGTGTATTTGAGTTTTTCGAGAAACTCGGTTGTATTCGAATTTTCCGAGAAACTCGGGTGTATTTGACTTTTCCGAAAAACTCGGGTGTGTTTGAGTTTTTCGAGAAACTCAGTTGTATTTGAGTTTTCCGTGAAACTCGGGTGTATTTCAGTTTTCCGAGAAACTCGGTTGTATTCGAATTATCCGAGAAACTCGGGTGTATTTGAGTTTTCCGAGAAACTCGGGTTTATTTGAATTTTTCGAGAAACTCGGGTGTATTTGAGTTTGAATCAAAATACACTCGAGTTTCTCGGATAATTTGTCTATTTGAGTTTTCGAGAAATAGCCTTAAACAATTTATGATACTACTCCGAATAAAATCCTGCAAGCGCAGAATTTCAACATAATGTTAGCTGTATAATCGTTCGATCATTTAGTCATTACACCGTTATTAAATTTAAGAATTGAAGTTTATATAATGAAAACGTTTATTACTTTAAATGATAGAAAACACATAAGTTATGACTGTAGTAGCTCAATTGGAAACGGAAGAACGATTGTTGCACTTTGTTCTGCGGAAATTGCGTTGATTGTTTGAAGGTACCTTTAAAGTTAAAGATTATGTTTCAGGTTATATAATTTTAGCAACTTATTGATAAAATTTTCTACTTTTTTCCACAACTCTTTTTTCTTAAAATCTGAACTCACCGCAATTGTATTGCTGAACCGGATTTTTCGATTTCTTCTGCCGCCAATCGTAAATTCTCGGACGCTTCAACTTCGCCTTGAGCTGCGATGGCCTTAACATTCCAATTTTCCATACGCAAGAAGTGTCATATTAAATAATTATAATTTTTTGAATAATTTGTTTGTGAATATTTTTATTTGTTGACTGCGGACTTTTTTTATTTGCTTGCTTACTATGTTATAGTATTAACTTAAAGTTAATAATGCTTAGTACACAACCTAAGCAGTTTTCTTAACAACTCTTATGCTGAAAAAGTGTTAAGATACTTGAACTTTGTTAAGTTACAACCCCTAACCAGTTATCTTAACACAGTTGAGTTATCTTAACAATATTGGAGGTATGGTTAATTGAAATTATCTAACCAAACGTCCTAACAAATTATCTTAACAGAAATTCATTTTGGTTAACGCTTTTTGAGGAAAATTGTTAAGATAACTGATTGGGTTATGTAATTGATAAGGGCATTTGGTACGACATTTGAAAATCGCGGTACGTCTTATTCTAAAAACTGTTAAGATAACTAACTTGTGTGTTGACAAGATTTATGGTTAGGGGTCTTCTTAAATTTATCAATATTTTTGACCGTTGATTAGACTTGTCCATCAGAAATGTCTGATAAGAGATCGTTTTTATGAATTGGAGACATTTTAGAGTGACTCACCCAAAGTTTTATTCAAAATTAAATCTTAAATTACCCTGGCTTTAGCAGACTCTCTTTCTTCGGCTTCAGCGGCCATTGCTCGTTGCATTTCAGTCGGAAGTTCAATATCTTTCATCGAAACGCGCTCAACCGAAACTCCCCAAGGGTCAGTCACTTCATCAAGTTGCATTCGTAAGTCTTGCGTGATTTTATCACGAGCTAGAAGCATTCCGGACAAAGTGTATTCGCCTTAAACATAGCTTACTTTTAGATACAAGTTAGATATAAGCTAATATCGTCCTGATTTTAAAACGCGAAAAAATTTTTTAAGCGGAAATGCATATTTCTCCTTAAGTGGGGCACTTAAGAGCGGGAGGACTGTAGAAAATCTTTGAAAATCACTGCGATAGGACAAATACAGTCCTTACAAAAATAATACGCCTTTTTTGCAAAGCAAAACACCTGCAAAAGAACTACACTTTAATTATTGTTAAAAAATATCAAAAACATTTGGAAATGAAAAAAAGTTTTTTGCCAAACAAGCGTCCATCACGGGCGCCCGTTTATAAAAGGAGCTTCCCAACAAAAGAAATACGGACTGTATAAAGGCCGCGTATTTAATCACTCAATTTGTCGTTAACTAGCCACGTTTGGGCACAATTATCGAAGCATAACGCCTAGACGGTGCGCAATAAACCGGCCAGTTGCTGTTAAACGGCAACATTGTACAAAAATAATTTTTGGACAAAAAAACGAATATAATTTAAAGAATAATGGTTACCGAGCACATTTCGCAGGGTTGTTTGAGCCATCATTAGAGTTGACACACGGTAGTCCTCGACGCCAGTTACCGAAGCTAAACAGTTCATTTAAGTTGAAATTCATCATTATGATGAAATCATGTTAGTATCATTTACCTTCCCCTAGAACAGGTAGGTTGCCGTTAATTGACCCTTACCTACAGCATCAAAAATGTGGAAGTCGACGACGCCGTTGATGCGAACCGAAACATTGTCTTTGGTTATTATTTCTTGCGGTGGAACATCAACGGTAAAAGTCCGCTGGTCAACTATACGTATCTCATCAATACACGGTAAAATCAAGACTACACCTGTATTGTCCTTACTTCCGGATCGCGCCTTTCCGAGGCGAAAAATAATCGCGCGCTGATATCCCTTTACAATCTTCTCTTGAGTTCCGATGAAAATATAAAAAAAACTTAGGCACTTCTAGAAAACTTGTAGATCTGTCAAAGGCCAAAACAACAATAACATTATTTCGAATACACAGGGTGCGCAGTTATCTTGCGAACTTGGTCCTTGAAAAGTCGCAAGATAAGCGTTTTTTCGCAAGATAACTGCTCAGTGCATATCATATAAATACACCACCTAACCATGTGAGATAACACATGTTTTTTNCTTAGAAGGGCACTCTCATAGATCATTGGATCAAACGCTTGTGGTTGGATAAGCCAGAATGGATTATACTAGAATATATATAACGCTGCTTGCGCCATTTGTGAGCGTAATCGCCCGGCCATGTTCTCCATTTTGGTTTTCGCAACGAGGTTTTTTGAACTTGAACCCGCTCAAACACGCCAAAACCAGGATATTATAATCCCGTTCAAAACCGATGTATCATACGCTCACAAAGGCCGATTTCATATAAGAATCAAAAGAGATGTACCTGGCCCAATGGAATCGAATATTGCAAAATCAATTACGTCGAAAAAAGGACGTTTTATCCGACTAAAAACTAAATTTTTTTTTATAAAATTAATTATTTTTGTATTACCGAAAAATATATAATGATTCAATGAATTGTTGATTTATATAATGATTCACACCCCCAACCAGCTTTCTTAACACCAATTAACTTAACACCATTAACTTAAAACCAGTTATCTGACCCCCAGTTATCTTAACAAAATTGGGATATCTTAACGCTTGCGTACGGCGTTGGGAAAATTTGAGCGTTGGGCGTTGGGAAAAAATCGACCGTTGGCCAACTTTCGCAACACTGCTTACCATTATTTGAACAAAAAATATCGCTAATTCCATTTATCTTACCAAATACCTTAGCCGCTTATCTTAACAAAATCCAATTATCTTGACACTTTTTCTGCATAACAATTGTTAAGATAACCAGTTAGGTGGTGCATTTTACAATTTATATTTTTTCTCATAATTAAACTGGTCATGTATTTCATCGTGTACACCACATGTAAAGATAATTAAAGTTTGTTAAGATAATTGGGTGGAAGTTCTACCGTAGAAAGTTTGGTCATATAAATGGAATTTACCATACGTGGTCCCAAAAGTGTTAAGATACCCCACTGTGTGAAGTTAATTGGTTAGGGGGTGTTTTTGTCAAAAACTTTTTCTTATTTTTTACTAGTTTTCTCGTACTTTTTGATTTCTATTTGTCCACTATGATAGTTTGAAAATACAAGATCAACTAATTGAGCAAAAATATTTTGGAGAACAGTATGAAATTACATAATAGAATAATGTCCGCTAACGGTGGTTGTCGAAGAAAAGCGTCCTTGAATTAAGTATTGATAATGAATTAGCATCCTGTTTTGACCAAAACGTTACGTTATGTCTTCTAAGTGCCGCAAACTTTGTCTAAAATTGAAATCGCCGCCGTCTCCTTATCTTGAACTTGCCGCAATAACTGGCTATCAAGACACTCAAGTTAGTAAACAATTCCGGAAACTGACGAATATGTAATTAGTTTGAGAACCGTACATATCATTTGATGATTATCAAAAACTGAAAATAGTCAAGATTGTCCTGAAAATAAATTTGTTTTTGTTAGGTCATCAGTTTATTTTCGTATTACTAATTACTAGTATTATGTCACAGGACGAAATTAATATCCTGAAACTGCGAGAATATTTGGAATTTTTAATTTCTGAATTTATTTTTTCCCTTGAGAAATCATTGTTGAGATTTTAAAAAAATGCAAACTTCACTTAAGGGTTCACAAATTGGATATAATATCGAAGAACTGGTCAACTTGGGTGTATTGGAGTTTTCCGAAAAACTCGGTTGTATTTGCGTTTTACGAAAAACTCGGATGTTTCTAGTTTGTTTCAAAATACACCCGAGTTTTTCAAAAAAAAAAACTCGGGTGTATTTGAGTTTTCCAAGAAACTCGCGTGTATTTGAGTTGGTCGAGAAACGTGGGTGTATTTGAATTTGTTTCAAAATACACCCGAGTTTCTTAAAAAAAAACTCGGGTGTATTTGAGTTTGTATCAAAATACACTCGAGTTTTTCGGATAATTAGTCTATTTGAGTTGTCGATAAATAGCCTTCAACAATTTGTGGTATTACTCCGAATAAATACTCCCGCTAGCGCAGAATTCTACATAATTTTATCGTTTCAACATAATGAAATCGTTTGATCATTTAGTCATTACACCGTTATTGATTTAAGACGTGAAGTTTATATAATGAAAACGTTGTATTACTTTAAATGATAGAAAACACATAAGTTATGACTGTAGTAGCTCAATTGGAAACGGAAGAACGATTGTTGCACTTTGTTCTGCGGAAATTGCGTTGATTGTTTGAAGGTACCTTTAAAGTTAAAGATTATGTTTCAGATTATATAATTTTAGCAACTTATTGATAAAATTTTCTACTTTTTTCCACAACTCTTTTTTTTTTTAAATCTTAACTTACCGCAATTGTATTGCTGAACCGGATTTTTCGATTTCTTCTGCCGCCAATCGTAAATTCTCGGACGCTTCAACTTCGCCTTGTGCTGCGATGGCCTAAATATTTCAATTTGCTATACGCAAGAAGCAAATTTTATGAACTCGGGACATTTTAGAGTGACTCACCCAAAGTTTTAGTTAAAATTAAATCTTAAATTACCCTGGCTTTAGCAGATTCTCTTTCTTCGGCTTCAGCGGCCATTGCTCGTTGCATTTCAGTCGGAAGTTCAATATCTTTCATCGAAACGCGCTCAACCGAAACTCCCCAAGGGTCAGTCACTTCATCAAGTTGCGTTCGTAAGTCTTGCGTGATTTTGTCACGAGCTAGAAGCATTCCGGACAAAGTGTATTCGCCTTAAACATAGCTAACTTTTAGATACTCTCAAGTTAGATTCTATCTAATAGGACAAATACAGTCCTTACGAAAATGATGCGCCTTTTTTGTAAGGCAAAAAACCTGCAAAAGTACTATTTTAATTATTGTTCAAAAATATCAAAAACATTTGGAAATGAAAAAAAAGTTTTTTTGCCAAATAAGCGTCCATCACAGGCGCCCGTTTATAAAAGGAGCTTTCCAACAAAAAAAGTACGGACTGTACAAAGGGTACGCCTTTAATCACTCAATTTGTCGTTAACCCCGATGCGCCGGTGCTACACACGGTGTGCTATTGCAAGTTTACGTGGCTCTCACCGTTAAACCACTTTCTTAAGTGGTTGGTTTTGTTTATCCAAATAAATCATATTAATGTTTACTTTGTTTAACGGGAAACAGACATTATTTTTGTACAGCAGGTTTCTCGGAATCTGTACATATAGACGACCCATTTCGCGCTGGTTTTCAAAAGCAAATCCTTTTTTCCAATGAAAATCGCGCGTACCGGACAAAGTGTTCGGAATTATCCAAAGATCAATTATGGGAAA
>SCLG01000001.1:3169069-3196790 GCA_004367875.1 Oikopleura albicans
GTTTAGAGCCATATAACGCTAAATTTTGATTGGACAAGTTTGTTGAGTATATTTAGTTGAAGCCCTTTAACGTACAATGGTTTTCCCATAATTGATCCTTGGATGATTACGAACACTTTGTCCGCTATGCGTGATTTTCTGTATTTTTTCGAGAAAAACAGTGCAAAATCGGTCGCCTTGGTGGGCGAATTTACCAATACCTGCTGTACGAAAATAGTGTTAAGTTCCCGGTATAGAAAGTTAACATTCGTTTAATTTATTTAGTTTAGTCAAATCAACCACTTAAAAAAGTGGTTTAACCGTGAGAACCACATGTAGTCGAAATCGCACACCAATTTTAGCACCGGCGCATGGGGGTTAACTAGCCACGTTTGGGCACAATTATCGAAGTATAACGCCTAGACGGTGCGCAATCAACCGGCCAGTTGCCCTTAAACGGCAACATTGTACAAAAATAATTTTTGCACAAAAAAAAACAAATATAATTTGAAGAATAATGATTACCGAGCACATTTCGCAGGGTTGTTTGAGCCATCATTAAAGTTGACGCACGGTAGTCCTCGACGCCAGTTACCGAAGCTAAACAGTTCATTTGTGTTGAATGATGAAATCACGTTTTAAGTATCATTTTCCCGATAAAATCGCGCATTCGAAATGTGCATTTGAAAAAACACGAACACGACCGTTAGTTAACGAATTTAAGTAAAGAAATTGTTACGGGCACAAAAACGTGAAAGTCCTGAAAAAGCACCGTAAAACCCGGGGGATGATTTGTCAAAAGACACCTTTAAGGTAGTCTAATAGTCTTTCAGAGATAGCTTTTTTTCCGAAATAATTTTTCTACAAAAATACATGGCAGACTACAATTTCTACAAATTTTCGCGAGAAACGATTAATCATCTATAACAAGACAAAAAAACCGAAGAACCGAAAAATTCCAATTTATCATGTGACTTGTTGTACTTGAGCAAAAACTAGAAGAGTCAACAACAATTCTCTTGTTTTTTGCTCGTCGAATGGTGAAAAAAAAATTTCAGGTAAAAAATGGGGTTATGACTTATTTTACCTTCCCCTAGAACAGGTAGGTTGCCGTAAATTGACCCTTACCTACGGCATCAAAAATGTGGAAATCCACGACGCCGTTGATGCGAACCGAAACATTGTCTTTGGTTATTATTTCTTGCGGTGGAACATCAACGGTAAAAGTCCGCTGGTCAACTATGCGTATCTCATCAATACACGGTAAGATCAAGACTACGCCTGTATTGTCCTTACTTCCGGATCGCGCCTTTCCGAGGCGAAAAATAATCGCGCGCTGATATCCCTTCACAATCTTCTTTTGAGTTCCGATGAAAATATAAAAAAAACTAAGGCACTTCTAGAAAACTTGAAGATCTGTCAAAGGCCAAAACAACAATAAGATTATTTCGAATATACTTTTGTGTAGTTATCGGCACAATTTTATTCAGAACCCAGTCCTTAATTCCAGAGAGGAACCACAAAGGAAATAATGCGATGCTCAAAAGAATTGAGATTCCGGTAGCGATAAAATCGCCAACTCCACCACCATCATCGGGCTCTTAAATTCAAAGTATTAAAAACCGCCTGCGGGTTTATCCGCCCTCTTTATTCGGCCACTTGGCCCGCTCGTGCGTTTATCAGGCCACTTTTTTTTGCTGACCCGTTCACGCACAGGGGCTTGTCCGGCCACGCTGAAATATGGGTTAAACTTCATCATACAATCGAGAGATTTCCCTTTTTCTTTGGCGCAGCCGGATTTGGTCGAATGCAGAAAAGGTCGAAGTCTGGAAAGGTCGAAAAAGAAAGGTCGAAAATGGCATAAAAGAGCAAAACCTAAAACGCTGACACCTGAAATGGCCAAAAACCAGCAAAGTCGAAATCGGAAAACCTCGAACTTGACCTTTTCAGGTTTCGCCCCTTTATGCCAATTTGGACCTTTTCTTTTTCGACCTTTTCAGGGCTTTGACTTATAAGTAAAATTAGATATTTATTAATTGTTTTTATTCTATTTCAGGTGTATATAAAATTCGAGTGCAGTCAGATGGTAATTTTTCCCCCTATGAGACATACCAGTAAAATCTGTATCTCTTGTAGACTATAACAGTCTCAGGATAATAAACATAAATCTACGTACGTTGCCCATCTGGTACTACAACCGGATTCTTATCTAGTATCTCTGTCATCACTTATTATTATTAGTGAGATTAAGTTAGAGGTAATTTCATTTGTATTGTTTGTTTAGTGTGAAAATAATTTACATCCTTTTAATCTGGACACGTGATCAAGTCAATATAAATTATTATGGAAAATGGATTCATAAAATGGACAATTTTACTCATGCGATATCATATCGATAAAACGGCTTTTATAGGATGAAAAAAAAACTAAAAGCGTTACAATGTAATAACCTAAAGTCATAACTTAAATGCGCCACGATTTTTTCATCGATGAATCATGAAGAACTTGAATCAGGTACTGTATTTAAACTTATGAAAAATGTCCGTAAAAATCCATGTTAAAATCAGCGACCGTAATTGAGGACAATATTACAGCACGTCCAACCTGATAATCAATTTGTCTGCGGAACAAAAAGAAACAATAAATTGTTACTTGTTGTTTTGCGTTGCTTTAGTAACGCGCACCATATTGGTATGGTCAACCTGACTGTCCTCCAACCGGGTTGTACACGAAACACAAAAAGAAGAAATTGTTATTTGTTGTTATGCGTTGCTAGGTCACGCGGCCAGTTAAACTTGGCAGCGCGAGACAACTAATTTGTTGCGCGGAAAATCAAAAATGGCAGCGCGAGACAATGTAGGTGTTGCGCGGACAATACATTGTACATTTAAAATACATGTACATTTTTTCCGAAAAGGAACATTCATTTTTCCTTTATTTGGCCCCGTATATTAAAGAATAAGATAATAGAAAAAAGGTGAGGCTTAAAATATTTTCACAAAAGGTGTTCCGGATTTAAAAATCGGATTCATCTCTAAAACATACCCCAAACATTTTTTAATTGCCCATATTTAAGACGAGCATATTTTCATGAGTTAACACGGAGGTATGCAAGTCCTTCTGCGTAAACTCTTTCCGCAATACACCTGTCGCTATTGGTCAAATGTCATCGTGAACTTGACCAAAAAAGAACATATTTTAAGTTACCTTTATCTGTCTTTTCTTGTTACTTATCACGATCTAAGCTGACTTTTGTGTTGAAATTATTGCCGCATACGGAATGTCTTTGCTGAATATTCGGTATGCAAAACGACTGAAGAGGAACTTTCTAAATCAAAAAGATTGGCGATATGCACACGTTATATTTTCGTAGTTGTTTGCGCAACCCGAGCGTCTTCTAGAATATTATGTAAACGAAACTGTCAAATTTGTAAGGTTCGTGCCATTTAAATTCAAACACATTTTGTGAAATTCCGCGACGTGGTCTGACTCGTGTTACCCAAACCATTCTTGGGTATTCCTTCACTATCTAGAATTTACTACTCAGCGTTTCACATGAATTTTCGCCATCTTTTCTCCCGCATTTTCTAGATTGCAATATTCAAGTTTTTGACATGCGGAAAAACTCGAGTTTGGCTATCTAGGAAATACGGAAGAAAAACCGGCGGAAATTCATTGAAAACGCTGAGTAGTATTTCGCAAAGTCGATATGTTTTCCATTCGTATGCATTATCGGTCATACCCGGCTTTTTCGTGGGTAGGGGAAGGTAGCGATTTTTTTGCGCCGCTTGAACCTGACTTTTGGAGACGGTCTGATTTTTGACGTTGATAGTCTCGGTTGCTTGGTTGAAATGGTTAAAAACTTGATTTACGAATTATACAATCATTTTTTCAAATTCAAACCAGGTCATGTGGGTTCTAACCGTAACTTCCAACTCCCGATTAATTACAATCTACATAAAAAACTAACCAATGACGCTGATATCATGTTTTATCAAACGCTCGATAAATTGACACAAGAGACTGTAGACCACCGTAGATAAGATAATCTCCGGCAATTTTGGTATTTTGAGTTAGAACTTTTGATCCACTATTCATCATTATAGTCATATCTTATCAAATAAATTCGATTTTATGACGTTTTTTAGACTATTTTCGTCAATTTAGACTTTACGCGAAAAGACCCCAGTAGAGTCTTGTCAGGGGGAACTTGTCAGGGTGAACCGCGGTGTGCGTCATGACTCATGAGCTCATATTACGAGCGACAGAAAAAAAGAGGAGAAAAATTCCCTGTCAGACAACTTCAGCGACAAGTGCTTTATTGCGTCTCGATATTGCATGACTCATACATGTATGAGTGAATGTGCTACTATCATACTTATTATGTCAAACTCATATTGTCTCAAGATTTTGTTATATGAGCGCTCATGAGCAATCGCCGAATGCAAATCGGATTGAAACCTTCTAAAGTGTGGTAGAATAAAACTAGTTTAAGGACCGGTCAGTCCCTTTGTTTACAAAAAGTACGTTCGGTAAAAACGCTATAAAATCTGTTCTACAACAGCAATTGACTTATTTTTTTTTCTGTTCTTGAAAAACAAGGCTTCTACTTTCAGATGATTTTATTTGGGTTGTCATCATTACTAGTATTGACCGCCTACGGCGCGCTTGAACTTCAGTTAAACTCGAACTTGAGCTGTCCATCACTTGAACAGTGTTGATGGTATTGATTTCATTTTTGTGACCAAATNGAAGTCGAAAAATTCGAAAAACACATGTGATGATTTCATGCTTTCAGGGAAAACCATATTTGTATGTACAGTCCTTACTCCGATTACGGCCGTTTTCGGTTTCGGAGACATTAAAAAAATCTAAAAAAACACCCGTTTCAGACACATTCGTTTCGGAGACGAGAACTGTAAGATAAAATAAACTGAAGATATTTTTTTAATTTTGAGTTTTTTCATTCCTAGAATTTAAACCCCGTAAAAATCATTAACGCTTTTTACGCCCGCCTAAAAAAATACTTTAGCCCTTTTAATGCCTGAGCAGTCTCATAGTTAACCAATAAAAACTTCTATCGCTTTTTTTTTGGCTCGTGTATCGGTTTACTCGCTATTTTAAGAAGCCAGTGGCTCGGCTTGGCTCGCGAGCGCTCGGGCCAAATCAAAATTTCATTGGCTTGGCTCGGGCCCGATTAAATTTTCTTTGACTGAGCTCTCGATTATTAAAATTTTCGTTGGCTCGGCTCGGTTCGGCTCGCTATCGTAAATTTTAATCATCCGTACTTTTAATCGGCACTTTTAATCATTCAATTGCCTCGAAAATGACCTCTTATAATTTGAACGTTCATTGAACTTTCATGAAGAAAAAAAAATGGTTGAAAACGGGGTCAAAATTTTCTTTAAGTTAGAAAAACGTAATCTACGACCTTGAATTGATTTGGACCCGAAGGGTCGGCGAAAATAACAATAGATAACATTATTGTGCGCCTATGATCGGATCGCAATAGAAGTGTTAGTCATAATGAGACACTCGCCATATGCGAGAAACAAAAAAAAATACTCGTCACAAGGCCACCGCACTCGCAGCAAACCTCCACGAGGAATTTTTTTATATTTGAACGGGCTTTGTTGATGTGTGGGTAAAAATTATGAATCATCAAACTAGGTGATTTACAGAGCGAAAAAAAAGTCTATCTTTAAAAAAGCGCATGACCCAATCGACTTTACCAATAATACGCCGATGGCGGATTACACCTTAAATAGTATGTACCAAACGTCTTTCTAAACTTGAGAGAGCAAGTAGGTTTTATGGAAATGTGCTAGGGAAAACCAATTTGAAATTACAAAATCAAAACTTATTTGACCCAATCATTTCAATTGAATCAACATCATTTTCGTGTCATTATAAAGGTTACCGCGCAGAAAGCATGAAAATCTGACAATATTCTAGAAATCTTTCTCGATGATATTTTATTAATGGCAAGAGGTAAGCAGCTAACCGTCCGCAATTATTTTCAGCCTAAAAGTGAACGGTTAACTGCGAACTGCATAATTGAGCGTCGATGTTCAATAAAAGAACACCAAATTAATGAGTCCAAGAATCACATTTCTCCGAAAAAAAAGTGTATTTTCTCCAAAAACCGTTTCTTTCGCATTTTGTCAGAAAAACTTTTTTTGGTATTTTATCCGAGAAATTTTTCTCACAGGGCATATACAGTATGACTCATACTGTATGTGGTACAATAAAGCGTTTTTTAGGCCTATTAGAATACAAAATTTGAGAAAGCGAGAAGTACGCTAATTTACACCATACCGAACAAAAAATCTTTCTTGCTTGTTGTTTATCATTAATACCTTACCGTAGATATTCTGTAGAATAACTTATTCTGGATAAAGCCTTCGTTTTTCGACGAGGATATCTAATAAGTAGTGCAAAATTGATTTGTAAGTCACTTTGCAGCAGCTAGCTTATTAGAAAGTATAGGGTGGACGTCAAAAATTATAGGGTAAAATTGAATTCTTAGACTTTTTCCATTTTTTCTCCGTTCCAACCGGGAAATCACTTTCACGTGTCATATTTTAAACTCGTTAATAAACTCTCTGAGATCAAAATTACAGTGAGTCAAGGACATCTTGGACTTATTCGGTATGAAATTTTGCCACCTGAAAATTAGAGATTTTCAGAATCTTCCGTGATCGATTTTCTATTAAAACCGTGAAATCAATCTCGGATTTTTCAGTAGCTTCATAAAAATAAAGTTTACAATTTTTTTTAACTGTCAAGATTCTCAGCTCGATAAACACCTTTAACCAGTGTTGGAAGCGTTGGGATGCGTTGGCCAAAGCCCAACCATGGTTAACCAACGCGTTGGGAACGTTGGGCTTTGGGAAAACTTGGAACGTTGGCCAATTTGAGCGTTGGGCGTTGGAGAAAATTTGACCATTGGCCAATTTTTTCAACACTGCCTTTAACTATTAGAGAGAAAAAAATAAGGAATGGTTGGCTCAGAAAATCGAAAAAAAAACTGGTAATGCCATTCGACTCAGAATCGAAAACTGACTAAAACTGACTAAAACTGACTAAAATCCCTAAAATTTACTTTTCGATTCTGAGTCGAATGGCATTACCAGTTTTTTTCGATTTTGTGAGCTAACCATTCCTTATTTTTTTTTTCTCTCTTAAGGGTCCTACGTCACCTAGGCTACGTAGGCTACGTGGTGTATAATCCATAGATTATTGTATCCAAGACGGAAGTCTTCCAACAAAAAAAGTTATTTATGAGTTTTCGGTCTATTCAAATGGTTGGCCAGCTTACCTAATAAAATTTCAAAAAGTACGTTTCGATTATCTAAGTCCTTTAAAAGAAATTACCAGTTAGCCTGAGCTTACGTCGGCCAAATAAATAGCTGACCTTACTTACTTAATTGCCACTCAATGGTTCAAAATTGATGCCTAAAAATAATTTTATCAAACTGACTACTCAATCTCTAAATAATCATCAGTAAGTGTCAATGAATTTTTTCGTACTTTATGGAACACGCGCTCAAAATTGATTTTATTTTTTGATCAATACACTTTGACTCGAAAAACGATTTACGCGTAAATGTTTTTTCACCAAAATCTGAATTTGCCGGATTTTTTTTTTGATCAAATTTTTTATTGTCCGCGCAACACCTTAATTGTATCGCGGTACCTATTTGGATACGCCGTAAGACATTATATTAAATTTGCCTAATATTACGTATTTTTTACATTAACAAGTTATGTTTTACTCCATATTTACGGAAATCATTTTTCCGGTGGGGCTAGACTACCTTTCTCTATTTCAGCAGTCTCAGACTGAGACTCTCAGTAGCGCCCAAAAACTCTTTGTTTTCTTTTTCGTTTTTTTTCTTTACAGCGCGAGCGAGAATATTACTAGTTAAAATGGAATCAATCCATTATCCACCAGTTAACTGCAGTTCGATTTTCTACTTTTCTTGGTTTTCGGTCTATCAATAAATATGAAGAACAGGAAAAATCGTTTTTTTTTGTCATTTTGTGTACATAGTGTGGACCTGGGTTTAAGACCTTGGATGTGCCACATAGATTATTGCTCCAAAAAGTTTTAAAATTTTGTTTTTTCGCGTAGGTTGGAGATTTCAAACAACTCTCTGGGGGACCCTGGTGACCCAAATCAACTGCTGAATAGTCAAATCGACGAAGCTTGTCAAGCTCTACAACCAGTTTTTTTTAATTAATGCGATGTCCCCCTACGGGTAACCATTTCACTCTTTCGCGTTAGAGTTAAGATATTGAGGTTAAGTTCAAGGCAACATCCTGTTGCCAACAGGCTGCCAGCAGCTTCAGACAGCGGGCCGTTAAAAAAATTTATATTAAATTAGCGTTTTTTTAATTCATCTTTAAAATTGGAAAACTAGACAAATGTAATTATATTATATAAATAACGAATAGTATATTTTATTTATTAATCAAGTTAAACATCATAAATTCATTCCTTCAATGTTTGATTATGTAAAATGACTTATATAAAATGACAAATGTTACATAAGTTATGTAATATAATTTATGTTCCGCTAATGTAATTTTCCCGGAGCAATTGACTATAAGTAGGAAAAATGATTTCAGAATATCGACAAATGCATTTTCTATTAATTTTCACCTTGGTTGCCGTGGGTTATGCCGATTTGGCCGGCTATAACCGACTAGGTAACAATGTTTATTCTCATAATCGGTATAAGATGAAGGGTGAAACTTCGAGTTCATTTCCAATAGAACTTCAAATGCTGAAGTTTTTGTCGGATAATGAAACTGCAGACGTGCGCGAAAACTACTCAATGATTACCGCGCGGCGCGATTTGACGCCAACGCTAACGCATGACCGAAATCGACGGCGCAACGATTATGTTCGTAAAATGACAAAAATGATCAAAAAATCATTTTAAATTTGCAATCGTCTCTCCAGAAAACATTTATGTAAATTGTTACATTATGCAACGAGCAGTTAGACAAAACTTACGTACCCTTATTCCTAGTAAATGAGCAATTTTAGTGTTGTTACTGAGCACATTAGTGCCCTTTCTGTAAATTATCACATTATGCTTACAATAAACCTATTTTGAATGCGAATATTATTTTGCGAGTTAAAAACCGATTGAGGGTTTATCCGGCCACTTTACCCGCTCGTACGGTTATCCCAAACGTTTTTCTCCTAGCCCGCCCACGCACTAAGTGCGCCATACGGGTGAATCCAGCCACCTCAAGATATGAGTTGAACTTCATCATTCACTCTAACTATTTCTCTTTTTATCCAAATGAATATTTATACGAAAATTTTTCGATTCCGGGGAAAATGCCAGATAGACCTTCAGGGCCTGAGGCTCAGGTTGTGTAAAATTAAAATTGTTAACATAAATATTTTGTATTCTGTAGTCACAAATTTGAGTTAAAATTTTCGCCAAATTTTAAAACTTAAATCCGTGATTAAAAATATTATTCCGACAGCAAAATGCGTTACGCAACAACTCTGGCTAAATTAGTATAACACTTTTAGAAATATATTTCCGGTTTCAGTCATAATTGAGTAATTGTACATCAGACAACATAGCGGAAAATGAAAAAATCAATACGTTGAATCTATTGAACGCAAATTTTTGGCTTTTCCCGCCCGTCGAAAAAGCAATATAGAAGCCAAGAGATAAAAGCCAGAGATTGAAATTGTGACTATGTTATTTTTTATACAATTTAGCCGTTTTTTGTGGTTTCAGGACGACCATGGTCTGTTTTTAACAAATTTGATGTTTCAGAAAAATGCTCATAACGGACGTTTCACACGAACAATTAATATGTACGTGTTTGTAAAGTACTCCAGAAGAGTTTTCCGATTAGGTAATTTGTTTCAACAGTCTATAACGATCAGCAAATGCCAACCACAAGGCCGTGAAACTGATTAAAATTCGTAATTTCATTATTGAACTATTCTTCTGGTTTGAAAGATATTTGATTCATGTTCAAAACAGAATGTATTAACAAAGCGCACAATCGTGTTGTTTCTGATTTCGGAAAAAAAGGTCGCAGGGCAAAGGTCGCAACGATAAAAACGGGGTAATTGTTTAAACTTCATGACCTTGATTTTTGGTTGTATTCGTAAACGACAAACCATAATCGTCTTTTGCAAACAGTTGGTTAAGGTACATTATGTATCAGTAGTTTTATGCGGATTTGGGCTTCGTCGGTCATGGGTGGAAGTACGAGTCACACGGGACGCACGAGTCACACGGCTCACGGGCTCACGGGTGACGGGCTCAAAACGGGTGAAACGGGTTTAAAATATGGGTTAAAACTGAAATGTAATTAAGTATCGGTCATAGGTGCTGTTTATAAAATATAGGTGCACGGAAAAATATAACTAGGTAATTTTCAGAGAGCCCAAGTCATTTGCAATCTTTTTCAAAAAGGCGTACCGGTACCTAAAATGGCATGCGGTAATACTTTATTATAAAAGAACGAACAAACCGCACGTATGCTAGAAATTCAGTCCTATTGAAATAGCAGTTTCTAACTTTAAACATTATGCAACTTTAGGCCCATTGTATGTAATTTGTTGGTTAGCGGTTAACCACGGTCTATAGAAGACCTGTGTTTAATAAAATCTGAATAAATCTATCGAATCATTCCTTCTTAGAAAATTGGTAGAGTTCAAGCAGGATATTATTATGTAAGGTATCATTTTTTGAGAACTGAAAGATAAGTTTTACAATTTATTTATAATTCCTACACCGGTTGGTTTGTATTGTTCTACTATTGGAAGAAAAACTTAATGTTTATATTTCGCGAATAATTCCAACAAGCAACATATTTCTGAGGAATTATTTTTAATGTCTGAGATTTATCTACAAATTTCGGGTTTTTTTACAATTTTCTCTCATAAATTATTCGCGAATTGTAATTTATTGCAAATATGCCCATATGATATATCACGGTGAATAATTCACCTATTAAGTTTAAAAAAAACTTTTTTCAAAATTCAATCTCTCGAAGCTGTGACGACTATCCTAAATCAGTGATGAACAAAGCAATCAAAACCGATACATATGGTTATGATGAGAAAGACTATGCAATCTTAGAACGCATTTATATACCCCTGTTGAATACCTTACGACATAAACTAGAGCGTGCTACACGGGTAAGGGTTCAAATTTCAAACTTTGAAATGTGGGTACCAAATTCAAAAGAACATATAACGTTGTATGATTAGCTGAGGCCAAAACATAAATTCAATAAACCCTATCGTAGCTAGGAAAAATACACCAAAAATACAAAAAACGCACATTTAAACAAAAATATAATGGTCAGCCAAAGAACGTGGTCGACGAATACGACGGAGAAACCTATGAAAAAGATGATAGCTTGGAGGAAAAAACGATAAATATCATCACAAGTGAAGGGCTCAGCATAATAGGCCAAATATAATATATCATGGTTTAGCGGAATATATTATTTTTTCCAGTTAAAAAACCAAAGCCAAGACATGTGCCGAAAACCAAAAAATCTGGGCTATATACAGTGTGGAAGACCTATGGCGATAAGGGAGTTTGAAATTTTGTGTCACAAGTCTAGTATCGCTATAGGTCTTCCACACTGTATAAGCCTAAAATTAGCCAAGATATTGTATACGACAAGGTCATACATTAAAAGATGGTTTGCTATTTTAGATCAAAGTCAATTTTGTCCCTTAATTTGTACTTTGTCTCTTAACTGGAATTTTTGAACGACTTTTTCGCAAAAATACTCCCTTTATTTGAATTTTTTGCAGAAAGCGTCTCTAACTTTGAATTATATTCCTTAAATTCGTGTCCCTTATTGTGAGATTTAATTAATATTATAAGTTAAACACCGAGCCCTTTTTAAGCGTCTTGATGTTAAAAGAAAGCCGAATGCTCGGCCGCGTTTTAGACGGTTATGATGAAGGTTCAATAAACTTGTCATTATAGATAAATTTTAAGTGTTTTCGGGAAAAAACGTCAAAATATTTTTGAGAAGAACAATTTTTATGCAACCTGGTTATAGATTACTTGGCTGCTCGTATTCCTACTTTGCTACTTCCAATTTTAGGATACTATATCTATCAAAAGTGGAAGAAAAATAAAGCTGAGGAAAATAAATGAGAGGCGCAACAACTGACGACTCCTCGAAATTTTGAATTTCAAAAATGTTCTCGACAAACTTGTGAATCACAAATTTAATTCTTTTATAAGATCTGAATAAATTCGTTCCGGTAAACCGGTTATGGCGTTCGTGTCAAGTATATGTTAAAATAGGCAAGAAGGTAAAAATAATTTGTTGTTTTCATACAAAATGATAGAATTTGAGAAAAAAAAAGTTTTGAAAATTTGATAGTTACGATAAAGAAGATAAAAAAAACTGATAACAAAATTGATCAAAAAGAATGATGACAATTGTTAAAAATGGATATTGATTGACAAATTGGACTCTGAAAAAATCTTACAAGGGGTCGCCAAATAAGGGTTGTTTTCGTGTTTTGGACAATCGGCCCTTTTTTCTCGAAAAAAGGACCCTTATTTTAAGCAATCATATTTTACTCGAAAAATGCGACCTTTATTTGAGGGGCTCTTTTGGCGACCCCTGTAATTCTATAATGTAACAGTTGTGCTACGCATTGGTATATTAACAAACGTTGAATTATGACAATAAAAAAATTGATCTGACTCATTGATCGCTTTGAAGCCGCGTTGGCTTTCGTTGAATTTTTTTGTTTAGCAAAAATCTTCAACAACTAGCTTCTTTTTGCGTAAACGTTATGTTAAACGTAAATATTTACACCAAACAAATGTTTCAAGTCATCGACGCCCTAAATCGAAAGAGATTCATGTCTTTTTAGCGTTTTGTGAATTGTATCATTTTTGTGATACCATATTCTTTCATCGAATAACGTGCCCGACCAGTGAATTGACTTGACATGCTGATTGTTGCCAAATAAAAAATTATTTTAGTTTCAGAACTCAGCAGTTTAAATTGACAATTTCATACTGTGAACCAAGACTCAATGTATTATTAGGTCCTGCAAAAATGGTAATAAACTCGTTTTTTGCAACCCTGGCGGCCAGGGCTTGGCCAACCCTTACGTATTGAAATTCTTGGAACAGTTTTTTCGTAAGATTTTTCTGATTTTTTATACACTTCCGGTTCTTAACAAACGTTACAACCGGTCAGGTGGAAGAAAACTGGCCAAAACTCAACTTTAGATTTTTTTATATTTTCAAAGTTGGGTTTATCATTAGCAAAATCTCGTATTAACGGGCTCACCAAATAAGGGCCCGTCAAATAAGAGCCCGTCAAATAAGGGCCTGTCAAATGAAGGTCGTTTGTGCCAAATAAGGGTCAGCCATATTAAATAAGGGTGGGTATTGAAAAAACCGACAGCAACCCTTATTTGCCGACCCATCTAAGTCCTATCTTGGAGTATACAATTTGGATGAATCTTATTCCCAAAATTGGTCATTTTTGACGACTTTCGCGAAAATTCGCAAAAATTTTAGCGTCAGCCAATAAAACGCTCAGAAATATTTATGATAATGTCAATCATGAACTAGCAGTTTTCTAATCTTTTTGTATCAAAAAACATGGAATAATTGGCAATTGTGCATTGTTTAGTTGTTGGACTTTTTGAACATTGTACGTGAATTTCAATAAAAATGAAAAATGCAATGAACATTTTTGTTATGCTGTTTCGTCAGACGTATCTTTGTGCCAAATATGTCATTTATTATCATTCTGGCATTCGTGTATAATAATTTTGCTCGAAATAGGACTGACAACATGTTAAGGAATAGAACGTGTTTTGATGACACGGTTTGAATGGGTACACATTATTAACTCCAAAAACTAGCGAATGTGGGTACAAAATGACTAAAGCACGGGTAAATAGTTGCAAAACCCATGTGTTTTAAAAATTATCGAGTTGTGGACCTTTGTATAAAACCACTGTATAAAACCACTGTATAAAACCACTACATTTTGTAGTAGGCCATGATATTTAAAGCATTTTCCAATAAATGAAACCAATCCCGTGATAACTGTGGTAAGAGATATAGTTTGATGTATAGATTTTCTTTAAGTTCACAGCGACTTGGGGATAATATGAGAAATTTATATAAGTTATGGTTGCGAAAATTTTCTCATACAAGGGATCATAAAATTTCAACAACTTTCGCAATATGGGGAATATCTTCATTTTTTGGCAAAAAAGCCTGCGGAAGAACATCCTTGAGACTCGATATGATTGGTGAGAATCAGAAAATGTGCGGCATACATATGTTACGTAATAAATCGTCTTCAGGCTTCTTTATTTACAAAGGAAGATTCTCTCTATATAATATGTCAATTTGGTAACGTCGTCGAAATTTTATAAGGTTTGCGGCATACCGTATGCCTTGTATTATATTTTTCACCCAGTGGATATTGTGGGTCATCTTTATGAGCTTTATTCCAAAGAGTGAAGTCTAACCCTAACTCTAACTTCAAAAAACTTAAACACCGTGTTATTTATTATATATTGCCATATATTGCCATATATTTTCATGCTACATATTAATGTGTTATTTTATTTTAATATTCAGTAAGTATATGTTGATTTTAACTTTCATAACACTTCATGAATTATAACCATTACAAAAATACGCGACAACATAAAGTGGTTTTTTTAATATTAAAAATTTGTGGAGAATTTCAAGACAAAAATTGTATAATTTTATTTGTTTATATCATGGAGTACATAGTGATTGTACAGAAGACATATAAACAGTTTCAGATTGAATATAACTTTAAGAAACTCATCAGGGCTCGGTCAAGCTAAAGATGAATAATTTATTCATCTTTCAGAATAAAATCTATTTAGAATAAAATAAAGAGAAATCATTTGAGTAAAGTTTAATTACTTTTATAGAACCAAATTGGCTTTTTTCAACATTAAAAACAATACCATAAAATACTTAATACCAGCGACAAAAAACAATGAGTTACTTATTGATTCATTTTAAAAATATGTTTTTAACCTTCGAACCAGTGTTGGAACCGTTGGGCGTTGAGATGCGTTGGCCAACGGGGAATTTTCCTCCCAACGCGTTGGGAGCGTTGGAGGTTGGGAAATTCTGAGTGTTAGCCAACGCTTGCGTTGCGCGTTGGGAAAACTCGACCGTTGGCTAACTGTTCCAACACTGCTTTGAACTCTTTCATAAATTACCTTAAACATAGAGGAATTACTTTCACACTTTTTTTACATATTTTTTTATTTTCATTTTTGATCCCACTGCATTCAAGCAGAACAATTTAAAGCGATTCACCAAACTTTTTTTGATATAGTTTCATTTTTAAAATAGTAACAAACAATTCATAAATTTATAAGAAGTATTAGCCAACGCACCCCAGCGCTTCCAAAACTGGTTATAAGGGGTCATTAAAAATTTCAGTTAGCAGATCATCACATATTCGTTCAATGTTTCTTTAAAAAAAAATTGACGGTACCACCATTAACTCCTAAGCGTGTGTTTATAACATACAGTCGGGTTTGCCGCTTAGCAACCCAAAATCAAACACACCAGGTGCACCGCTATTTTTCAGAACAAAAGTGAAAACAAATCTAAGATAACGGAAATTTGAAAGACAACTGCGCAGTGCGCAGACGTTTGCAAACATGAAGAAATCGGCGAAAAATTTGGGTCTTGTCATGAATTCATGGGAGTTTTCCGTGAGTCCGAACACTTTCTAGAAACCTTTTCTATACATTTGTTGATACATTTGTAATAATAGATTTTATCAAGCTTCATTTTGACAAAACTCACATAAAAGTATTATACAGTCCCGGACCCCTTATGGGCCGCCATGAGGGCTCCAAAAACGCGGCCCATAAGGGGTTCCCGGCCCATAAGGGGTCCCTGGCCCATAAGTGATCCTTGTCCCATATGAAATGGCCATTTTTGACAAAAAAAAACACATTTTCTCTAATTTTTATTGTTTTTGCTTGAAAACGCGTTTTTAGACCTTGCATATTTAGTTGTTAAAACCCCCTATGGGGGCTTTATTTTTGTAACTTGAAAATCTTCCCTATGTTGGTGAATGACTCTTTGGGGCTATTGTTGATAAAATCTTATACTGTCTGTCTTTGCTCAATTGTCAAAGACCGGGTTGGCACAGTACTATTCTTTGATAAAACGTTCGGCATAATCAAATAAAAACAAAATTATGTGAAAGACATTTGTCGGTAAAATCAAACCCAACATTTCCGGTCTAGAAGGTTTTTGACAGTGGAACACTTACAGTCGTTGAAGCGAGAACGTAACACTTTCGCTTGTCGAAAACTGTTAAGTTCTCACTATTTTTTTACGCTTCCACTTGTTTTTGGACTTTTTTGATGTGTTTAACTCTTAGGGGGAAGGAGTTTTTCGGAACCCGTAGGGGGAAAATGCGTGTTAATAAAAAAATTCACATTAATTCGCAATACTTAAAAAAAAACTGGTAAAGCCAAGTTGTAGAGCTCGTCAAACTAGTCTATCTGATTAGTCAGAAATTGATTTGGGCCACCAGAGCCCCCTAGAGAGCTGTTTGAAATCTTCAACCTACGCAAAAAATAACACCGCCAATCGAAGTTTCTCGAAAAGTTGAGGGGGGTCACCAATAAGCGTTTTGCCCTACGGGGCCTCCATATACCTTAAATCGACGAAAAAACACGTTGCGTGTCTATTTACACGCACTTCCCCCTGAGAGTTAATGTCAAGTATAATTTTTTTCTTTACGTTTGTTTCCCAAAAAAAGCTAAAAATACCGGGTTTAGTTAGAAAGTGATAGCTTATCACTAATACACGAAAAATAACGCGCAAAGGGAGAAAAACTGTCGTGTTTATCTTTAGTTGCATGTCGACTGTTTCCCAAAAAGTCTTACGTTCTCGCTATTTTGTTACGTTCTCGCTTGTTCCGTTCTCGCTCCCACGACTGTATAGAATAATACATGTACTCTGAATAAAATAGTACTGCCAGTGAAGAAATGGAATAGAAGTGGAAAAAAATATTTGCTATAGCAATTTTTGGAATTTCTAGATTTGTTTTTGAAAAACAAATGTTGAAACTAAACTTGTCTAACGCGTTTTCAATCAAAATTACACCCAAAAGAGAGAACTATAATGCGATACAAAGCTGAAAATACTTTTTCAAAGAAATATAAACTGAAAAATTGCGGCCCATAAGGGGGCCCTATTCAAATCGAAAAAATCGCGGCCCATAAGGGGTCCCCGGCCCATAAGAGGGCGGCCCATAAGGGGTCCGGGACTGTATTGACAAAACTCACAATAAAGTAGTATATTACTGATATACTTCTGTAGAAAAAACGCCTATTTTGGAAATATAATAATATTAATATTAAGGACGGGTCTATAGCGTTGTTTACAAACGTCACTTTCCGGGAAACCGTTATAANACAGTTAATATTATGAAACATTATCAAAAACGAGTTTTATATGCCCGTTTGGAGAAAATTACAACATATGTGTTTGAAGGTTAATAAAAAAACGTTTTCCCCGAAAAACCGTAGTTACGTTAATCCGACGGACTACTTCGAACTATTAAATCATAGTTGACCATCAAAGTTTAATTTTTACCAGCTACAATCAATCATAAATTGTAAATCAAAATGATTAGAATAATTAGAATAATTAATAAAGTGAGACATTTTAAATGTTTGGGTGAAGTCATAAATTAAACTACAGTATGAGTCAATAAGTCAATGGGCGTTTTTTTGTATTTTAATGTTATTGCTGAATAAAAAAAATACAGTCAGGGGTCTCTCGATGTGCATTTTCGATTCCCGAAAAAACGTGCACATGGAGAGACCCCTGACTGTATTATCCTCACAGAAGCTCACGTGACTAATCGTGACCAATCCGCATCAATAATGTATTCCATCAAAATAAGGTCTATTTATTGGTCGACATTTTACCACACAATTGTAGACAAAAACGCAAAAAGGATCACTAGCCCATACTGTATTTCCTTCTTAAAAACAGTGATTTATGTAGAATCAGGAACATTTAATTCTTCGTTGACATGTGTTTCTCGAAAACTCATTTGCTTATACTCTGCGACGCTTATTTCAAATCAGGAACATTTTTGCGCTTTCCATTAACATATTATCATTCTCTTACAAAATTTAAAAACAAAAATAAAATAATCATATATTTTTCACATCATATTCGTATCATTTTTGTCTGAGACATTTTTGTATTTTTTTTTTCACTGCAAAATTAATGATTTGGTTTTTCAGTTAAATTCCCACAATCATATAAGACCACACGCTGGTATTTTTGAATGGCTCAGCGGGTGAGCAATGAACGGACTAAAACTCAAAGTATTGAACCATTTTTAGATTAAGCTGCAATTATATGATATCGATTCATCAGAATTAATTAGTATTTCAAATAAAAACGGGAATCGTATAGCCTCAAACACCAGAAAATGATACACGGTAGAAGGCGAAAAAATTAGATCCGTGAGTTTTCGGCGTAAAAGAGAAGTGGATGTCTTTTGACTGTGGAAATTTCAAACATCAAAGTTTCACCATCCTGAGAAATTACCCACCAAAAAGACCGAACACCCGAAAAATGCGATACCGAGACAAATCGGATAATTTTGCTTTGACACATTTTCCACCTGAACAAATACAGTCTGTAAAGCAGATGACCTATATTTGTTCACTATTTACCTCCGGCTGTTATCGAGAATTATCTGATGGCGCTTGCGGGTAAAATCGTATTTAGCGGAGAATTTTCATACTCAAAACAATTTATTTTGAATTAATTTTATTAAATGGAAAAAATGTATTTAAGTGAAATCAAGAGATAAATGCGAGAATGTTTAATATAATTATAAATTATAATTAAAACATTATAATTTATAAAATTTGATATTATTTATGTACTGTACATTTTTGAAAAAATGGTGCTCATCGAAAGAGATGTACAGGTCGAAATTTTTATAGACCAATTATTTCAGTCTTTTTACAAAAGTCATTCCTTGCAATGAATAATTAAAACTATGTTTGATCAACACACTGTGCCTACATGTCATGTATTTGTCAAATACACCACCTACCTATTTAAAGTAACAGTCGCTTTTTACGCCTACGCAATACATGGTTAAAGTAACAGTTTCGCTATCAGTAACAGTTTCGTGTTTCAATTTTGGGCTTGATTCAAGTGGAAAGACGGAAATGTAACTTCAAGCAGGTTTTGCTTAGGCATATATAACTGACTGTTACTTTAAGTCGGTAGGTGCTGTATATGTTGACAGTTCTTTATTTTAGTGTTAAAAATGACTCAAAAACTCAAGCCTTCATTCTCCATATATTTCGTCCGTGTATTTTATGGGTGACGAACTTTTAATATAAAATGAATCATAAGTACACATCATGTTTAAAATTTTAGCATAAAAAAACAGCCCAAAAAATCTGAAAAATACTACAGGGAAACAAATGGGATTATTTTAGAGATTTTCGATCTGAACCTAATTTTTTTCATTATTTACTCCTAAAACTATGCCTCCAGGTGTCTTTTAGGAGTTATCTGATGGCGTTTACGGGTAGAAACGTAATTAAGGAAAATTTTCAGAACAAATAAATTTTACATGAATGCGATATTGTTTAACATTATTTTATTCTTTTATATACTAGTACAGTCGATTAACGAAAAAGTTGAACATCGAAAGAGATATGCGAGTAGCCACACTGGTCCCAACTTACAAAGTAGGTAGACCGACCCGTCGGCTCAATGTGGTCCTAATCACGCCGCGCGCAGTAAGATCCCCCCTTTTTAGGACCTTATGGGCTGGCCGGGTCGTTGTGAACCTACTCCGAGGAATTTAATTTTTTATTCACGATTTTTATTTACAAAATTATTTATGTAAAAATGTACAAGGTTCACGCGGTCTCCATGGGTCGGTGTGAACCCGTAATTTTTTTTATCTTTGACATTGAACTTAATTTATAATTATTAAAAATACGATTATCATACTTTTCAAGTTATTGCGAGTCGAATGATGTTTAAAATTTTTCAAATACATGTAATGTATTATAAATATTCATATTAAAAATATTCATATATGGTGCATATGATATGCACATCGGGAGAAAAATGAACACCGAAGAAAACATTGCTCCTTTTATTACTGGCGGGAAATATTTAATCTAATACCAATTTTATAACAACTGATCTTCCAAAATGATAACTTTGACATTTATTTCAATTGTAACATTAGCAACATCATGAACCAAATACAGTTGATAATCCCGACAAAGGCACTTTTAGAATTTTAGTGCAAACAGTTTCTAATGGGAGTAAGGATTGTAACTCACTCGCGCAAAACTAAATGTTAAAAAATTATATATTGTTTAGTTCTTTGTTTTAAAAATGTTATTTAGTGAGCAAAATATGTTTCGTGTTTGAGGCTAATGAATTAGAGAGTTTTTTCATTACGATTGACTCAACCTATTTAGAATTATATTTTGTACAGTTCTCAATTTTTAAAATGTCACTTTACAATTTAAAATTTAGAGCAGATTACTTCAGTTTATAAGTTGCATTAAAGTTATTAAAGTATTTTGGTACAAAATTTATGTTATTAAAAATGTAGCTGAAATGTTCGAAATTTCAGGAAAAATATCTATGTCCTGCAACTTTGCATTTCATATTTATGCTGTTCTCACAATTATCAAAACGGTGTTAGCATAGTTAAGATACATTAAGTTTCAATTTCTAAATGTATATACAGTCCCCTGTCCCCTTATGGTCCAAAAGGTATGAGCCACCTTGAGGGCTCCAAGAAAGCGGCCCATAAGGGTTACTTTATGAAATCGAAAAAATCGCGGACCATAAGGGAATGGGGACTGTACATGTTGCAATGCGGTCTTTTCGCAGAAACCTTTTCGAGAAAATTCCAGTGAAGAAGAACTGTTTATTCGAAAGAGGTTTCCTTGGAAATTTTCCACAGAAAAAAACACAATTAATGAATAAAGAGTGATTTTATAAGAGCTCATTTGAAATTTTCCTCGAACAAGTTTTCTTCGAATAGCCAATTGGTTTCCATTTTCCGGAAGATATTTTCTCCGAATGTCGTTCTTCGAAAAAAATGTTCTTGGAAATTCTCAAAACAAAGTTTACTTCCAAAAAACGGGTGTCTACAAATGCTAACTCACCCTTTTCTTTTATTCAATCCATATTTTATGTTATGTTTTATGATATACATAAATATGTATGTATATCGATAAATATGTATGTNTTTGGATTAACGCAGAAAAAGTTATAACGCTAAAGGTCACTTTTGCCTGTTACGGATATCCGGTGTGTACGCATATATATTAGGGCACAATTTGGGCACTCATGGAACAGAAAATGTTTGAATTTAATTATGCAAAAAAAAATTAATTGATAGTGTTAGCCATTCAATTTTTATGATAGATTTTCGTCGACATTTTTTTTCGAGAATTTGAGCAACATTTACCCCCTTAATGAATAAGGAGTGATTTTATAAGAGCTCATTTGAAATTTTCCTCGAACAAGTTTTATTCCAATAGCTAATTGGTTTCAATTTTCCGGAAGACATTTTCTCCGAATGTCATTCTTCGAAAAAAATTTTCTTGGAAATTCTCAAAACAAAGTTTACTTCCAAAAACGGGTGTCTACAAATGCTAACTCACCCTTTTCTTTTATTCAATCCATATTTTATGTTATGTTTTATGATATACATAAATATGTATGTATATCGATAAATATGTATGCACATACGATATGTAGTATGTAACATATGTTTTTATGCTGAAATGTTTATAATTATTTCAATTTTATAATGAAACGCAATCATTTGTAGAAATAAACGTTTAAGGTCACTTAACGTCCTTAAGTTTACAACTTTATATGTTAACTAATATGCTAAAAAGTGTTAAAAATTTCAATATTTCAATGTTAAAAATGGAACACAACTAATCGGGGGTTTTAAAATGTTAATAACTTTATATGTTAACTAATGTGCTAAAAAGTGTTAAAACTATTTCAATATTTCAATGTTAAAAATGGAACAGAACTAATTGGAGGTTTTTCCAAGGTGCGCAAAGGTCAAAAGCAATACTTTAAGTATTTAAAAAAAATAACTCTTAGGCCAACATTTGTTAAATATATGTGTTACTATAAATGTACACTTTTATTTGTTATCTTTTGTCGAAACATAATGTTTTGTCCTCGGAAAATTATTGTACGATCCTCCAAAATTGTTTTCTTTTATTTAATTTTTTATTTATTGAATATTCTGTCAAAATGATTTCTGTACGCATCATTTGTTTCACTTCCTGACTTCGGAAAATGAGTGTACTTATATATGAACGTAAAATATTTAATTATGTTATTTTAATTATGTTAAAATTTCAAAAATGTTAACACAATGGCTTCAATTAGCTCAATTAGCTCAAATTTAAAGCTCAAAATTAAAGTGGGAAAATGTGTTAACTTAATGTGTAAAAAACTATTAACTGAGTCGAATTTTGGATCATTTCGAAATAGACTAAAATTTTGTTAACTTACTTTGTTCACTTACTTAGGATGGTCGTTTATAATGTATTTAATAAGATGAACTGTGCTGAAGTGGCCATTGACCATTTAAAAATTTTAACTGAAAATAATATCCCAGAATACTGTTTCAGAATACCCACGGTTTTCTTCGGGTAACTCAAATTTGGTATTTAAAATCACAGTAAAATTGTATGTACTTTTATTTGTTAAATGATAGGTTGAAAAAAATCTAAAATACTTAATCAAAATAAAATCCCTAGGATAAAGCGAAGGCCTTATGAAGGGTATTTAATTGTCAAAATATAAAATGTTATTTAGTCGTTATCATGTTTTATTAAAAATGTGGCTTCATCCAGAGTTTAACGATCACAGGATGCCCTAGCTGTGATTACTGATTTTAAAATGATTAAAGATGTACCAAATGTATGCAGATATTTGCTCACATCTTTTTTTAAGTCTTAAAAAAAATTAAATTTATGTTTCTAAATTTCAACCACAAAAACGTTTGAGTTAATCTTTCTTAATGACGTGTCTNAATCATTAAGTTTATTACCTTATATGTTAACTAATGTGCTAAAAAGTGTTAAAAATGTCAATATTTCAATGTTAAAAATGGAACACAACTAATTGGGGGTTTTGAAATATTAATCACTTTATATGATAACTAATGTGCTCAAAAGTGTTAAAACTATTTCAATATTTCTTAAAAATATTTTTTTTAAATGGAACAGAACTAATTGGAGGTTTTCCCAAGGTGCTTATGACAACATTTGTTAAATATATGTGTTACTATAAACTTAAATAAGCTCAAAAATAAAGTGGGAAAATGTGTTAACTTAGTGTGTTAAAAACTGTTAACTAAGTCGAATTTTGATCTTCGAAATCGACAAAAATTTTGTTAACTTACTTGAAGATTGTTAAGTAACTCAATGTTCACTTACTTAGAACGTTAGTTTATAATGCTTTTAATAAGATGAACTGTGCTGAAGTGGCCAGGTGACCATTTAAAAATGTTAACTGAAAATAATATCCCAGAATCCTGTTTCAGAATACCCACGGTTTTCTTTGGGTAACTCTAATTTGGTATTCGAAATCACAATAGAATTTTATGTACTTTTCTTTGTTAAATGATAGTTTGAAAAAAAACTAAAAATACTCAAAATAAAATCCCTGGGATAAAGCGAAGACCTTATGGAGGGTATTTAATTGTGAAAATACAAAATGTTATTTAGTCGTTATCATGTTTTATTAAAAATGTGGCTGCATCCTGAATTTTACCGATCACGGTATGCCCTAGCTATGATAACTGATTTTAAAATGATTATAGATGCAGCATATTTATGCAGATATTTGCTCATATCTTTTTTAATTCTTAAAAAATGAAATTTATGTTTCTCAACCGCAACCTCAAAAAACGTTTCAGTTTAACTAATTAATAATTTGATAATAATCTTCCTTAATGACGTGTCTTAATCTATCTATTAAATATGTATACACCCCTTGCGCTGTTATCTTGTCACCCGTTATCTTGCAGATTTTTTCGGCCAATTTTCCAGGAATCCCTATCTTTATGTATTAAGCCCTGCGCTGTTATCTTGCAGATTTCCCCGTTCGTTCCGTTATCTTGCAGATTTTGTTCATGCGATAAATGCAAGACAACAGCGCAGAGGGTGTTATACATTTAATTTACTACATTTTCTTATTTCTATTTATGCTCTCTAAGACTTATACTCGCAACAAGTACTCATAATATTCTCCTGAAATTTAAAAAAAAGTGACATATTTATTTATTATATATTTATTACAATACTGTTATTTTGAGGTACACAGGGTGCACAGTTATCTTGCGAACTTGGTCCTCAAAAATTCGCAAAAAAAAAACGTTTTTTACGAAGATAACTGCTCAATGATTAGGCGAAAACGCTGAAAACCGCTCAAAATTTATGATTTTGCACGATAACAGCACGATTGTATTTCTCTAAAAATTTTCCCAAGATATAATCAAAAGTGTACAAGAACTGGACGACGCCTGTATATGCTTAATCGTATTTACATTATTGGGCTTTGGCAAAATAAAATCTACCGTGAGGGGAACTTTTAGCGATAATTGTATTAACTACAATCTGAAAATCAAATAAAGTTTATGTCGTAATCATGTTAGTTTATTTACCAAATCAATTATGGTGTCATACTGAAGTTTTGTATGTTGATTAGTTTGACATTACTAATTCAATTTATGTTCTAAAACTATCGATATTGATTTAGAAATACACTTCACGAAAATGTCCAGGAGACCAAAATATATGATTTTGAGCTACATGTTTTTTGAGCTTGTTTGTACGTGTGTACGTTATTTTTTTTCTTATTCAACTGAAATCATTAAATAACGCCAGTAATAAAAAACCTGACATACTGAAAACAAAAGCAAATTCAAAGAAATGTAAACTCGTAGAATCAAGGGATGGGAGCACTTTTTTTATCGATTTTAGCTGTAAAGTGTCCCAAAAAATTAAATTTTTATTATTATACCAAAGCCCGTACTTCCAGCCAAATTTGAAATTCAAAAAAATTGTCTCCCGATAAACTTTGGAGATATTCCTGTAGACTCTTAATGTGAGAAATAAAAAGTTCGTGAGCTGATTATATTGATATGTACAGGAGGACAGTAGTAACAGAAACACGGCAACAGCAAAGAAAAAAAATCTGGTGAACCTACGTAGGTGGTGTTATACGAATGTGCTTATTAAATATGATTGCCCAACTTGGACCAGGCTCTTTATTAAAAAAAAGTTACTTCGGATATATGAGTGAATGAGGGCTTGCTTCGCAGACATTCTTTCAGCTTTGCTTCATCTCAGACAATATTATTTTTGCGGAGATTTGATTTGGAGAGTCGCTAGATGTATTATTTCAAACTATCCGAAATTTCCGCAGTTCTTATTCTACTACCGTATGAAAGATTCTAATTGAGGACGATACGGAACTGGCTAACCACAATACAAAAACTTTGTGGCTTTACATCTACAAAAACCCTTTTACAAAACTTACGTAAAAACAAATCACTTTTTTCAATAGTTTCGCGACAAATTCGGGACGGTTTTCCCGCTCGGGCCGTAGGATAAATTGGTCTGTATTTCATCTTAAAAATGCCAACACGGTATACCAGAAACGCTTGACCAATTTTCATTTAACTCAACCGGTAGAATACGTTTTTACCATTTCCAATAAACTCATTTTGACGATTTTAAAAATGATTCAAATTGTAAACATGTTATAGTCTTTGTTTTTAAAGGTAACATATGTTTCGTAAATTTTGTTAAAGAGTATAAAATATAAGCCTTATATAATATAAGGCTTATATTTTATACTATATAAGTTTTATACTAATATAAGTTATATTATATAATATTACCTTATATAATTTATATAAGGTTTATAAAATGTATATTTATTGGTAAATTATACATGTATTTAAATTACAAATAAAAATAAAGCCAAGTATGACGACCATTGTGTGTATTTTAGTTCGTTGTTGCTGACTACAAGACTAGCTGGATGGAAAAATTTACGCAAAAAATAGCCCAAGAGCGCCATCGAAACGCTGATAAAATTAACATGGACCTATACCGCCAACTTCCTCTAACGAACCTCCTTAACATTTTCCTCATGGAAGAAGTTTTTCTCTGCGTACCATAAAAAGATGGTGAATGGGTGAAGACCAAATTTAGTACGATTAATACTTTATGAATAATTATATTTACTTAATAAAATACTTTATTAGCTAAATAAACGTCGCTTCTCCTAAAAAAATATTTTTGCTCAAAATAAGGGTCGCTGGTTGTACCATTTTTGTAACGGACATTTTGTTTTAGTTTGTAATCCGGATATTAATAATACACAGGGTGCGCTAGTTATAATTATTTTCAGTTTTTAGATCTATTTTTTATATATTTACCGTATAAATTAAACCGCATCTCGGAATAGTATAAGTTATACTGTATAACTTTAACCAGTACCAGTCAACTGAAATCCCGCAGCCGTCATACTGGATACGTTCTTAGCCCACAGAAACGAAGTGCCTCATATCGTGCACTTTTCATATTTATAACGTTATTAACTACAAAGTATTAACTTGCAAAGTATTCGTATTATACTATAATAGTAGTTTTAGCACTTTCTATACAGTATACGCGCTCTAATTGACTTTGAAAAAGGTCGGAAACTGAGAAACCCCGTTAATTCAACGTCGTCTAAAGTCTCAAATCATGGCGTTTTTAAAAGCCCATTTGCTGGTGAACGTTTAAAAGTGAAACCATATAATTGTTATTTTTTTACCGCTAGATATTTATAATTTTTTCAGGAATTTGCCAAATATTCTTCTGTTTTTTTCTAGTTTTATTACACTTTCAATATATTTTTTGTATGCACTTTT
The DNA here is from genome assembly GCA_004367875.1 of Oikopleura albicans. Lineage (NCBI taxonomy): Eukaryota > Metazoa > Chordata > Appendicularia > Copelata > Oikopleuridae > Oikopleura > Oikopleura albicans. The sequence goes on from SCLG01000001.1 coordinate 3,196,109, forward strand.
AGATGTAAATATTCCAAAATAATTTGTACTTATTAGTTCGCGGTTCTTTGATTCGTGTAAAAAAGTGTTCGTTATAAGTGATAACTTATCAGGATTCTTCGCACATAAATGCGTCCCCCATACGAGTATAGGTTGTTCGTGTCTAAAAGTAATCAAGGTTAACGTCTAAAATCCTGCTCGAATTTGGCAATCGCACAATAACTCACACTCGCCCTCTTAGTCGTCCACCGCGACGGTGTGGCAAAAAAAAACACAAAAACGGCGGTGCGCTCTCGCGTCCGTCTCGCGCGCTCTCTGGCGCCCTCAGCGCTGTAAATCGCGATTCATCATGAACTTGCCGCTGCGTTTTTCATCCTCCACACCCTTTCTTTGTCAATATCTTATTGATTTTTCTTCGGAAAAGGCAAATTTTTGTTGTATTTTTTAACGTTCAGAATAAAAAGTACAAAAAGTGCCCTTTTAAACCTTGAAAAAAAAAACAATTATTTTGTAAAAACGAAAAATCGGGATTTGCGAATCACCGATTCTTCGAAGAGAATTCTAGAAATTTTAGAGAATCGACTTCGTCACTGAGGAGTCTACCAGGAGAGGATACACAATATTTAACGAAGCTAGAGAATATTGACATTTTTCAAGGATAAGTACGGAAAATGAACACAAAAGCGACAAACTATTTTTTTTT
>SCLG01000001.1:3197232-3222263 GCA_004367875.1 Oikopleura albicans
TATTTATTAACAATTTAATAAATATAAAATATTCGTAACTAAAAAAAAATATCAATTTCAATTATTTTTCAGTTTTTTTTTTTTCAATATTTGAATTTCAGGAATAATTTATTTATTCGATTTATATATTTGTCTGAAAGAGAATTTCTCTTTATTTTTTTTTTTGAAGTACGTTTTTTCGAAAAAAAATATATATTTGTCTAGTCCATTATATGCTCAAACGTGGGAATGAAGTTTTTTAATAATCATAAAAAATAATCGGTAAAAAATAAATTTCTTTTTTTTATTAAATTTTTCGAAAATTTCGTCAATTTGAAAAAAAAAATCATGTGACAAATGCAGAACTGAAAAAAAATTTTTGAAAAAAATTTTATGAATATTTAAACTGGGCCACAATACGTCAAATACTCCAGAAATTGGGCTTATTAAAAAATTAAGCTAAACTAAATTTTTCGCTGGCCATCTTTATGGTTTTCGATGTTTGCAAAGATCACCGGTGCCAAATTGGCTTAAGTCCGTCACGTGATTATAGGGCTATATTTGGGTCAATTTTGGGGCTAGCTGAAAATTTGCAAATCTCGGATTCGTGTTTCTTGGAATAATTTGAAAAAAAATATCCTTACAAAAACGATTATTAGATACGTTACCATGCTTTGCTTTATATAATGGACTACTCTTTTCATGTAAAAAACAAAACAAAAAAAGTACCCTATTTACCCTAAGTAAAAGTACCCTTAAAAATCTAGAAAAAATTGACTTTTGTTAGTTTTTTTTTGCGCTCACTAATTTCGGGCACGTAGAGTGCTTTATTAAGCCGTGTCAATAAAAAAAAACATATTCAAAGATGCATAAAAATTTGTGTAACTTGGGTATTTTGGTTAGTGTTTACAAAACCGACCCCCATTACGTGGTGTAGCGTGGATTGTACATAATTTGCACATGTATTGAAACATTTGGACTAAAAACCAATCAATTGATGGTTTATATTTGAGGACAAACAGGAGATGATAAAGACAATTGGAATTTTCAATAACTTTATAATTCGTCTTGCATTAACAATATTAAAGATGACGCCTGAAAATGAGAGAATTTACACACGTGAAAACGACAACGACTGTATCACTATAAACTATTTTTTATGCATACTATATAATATAGTGTTTATAGTGATTCGTTGTCGTTTTTTGCATTGCATACTACAGAGCGTGGCCTATAAATTTTCGCCATAAATTTTTACAACCGTCTAGAACTTAGGTAACAAATACGTAGTAATTAAAAACAACATTCTGGAAATAAACAATTATTTTTTCGGCGGTGAAAAATTGCAATTTTTTCGCGAAATATTTCTATATTTTTATGAGAGACGTTTTGTGAGCTTTTGTGTATGCAAGTGAAAAAAAGGGCATAACGAGTACGGGGATCGAACCCGGGACCCCCCAACTCAAAAAGTTCTCAAAATTGTAAGTCTGGTAGTCCATGGATCGAATTGTTTTTTAATGTGCATTTATAGACGTTTAAGAGAGCCTTATCCCGTTAGGTTTCCATATTGGAACATTCGTCATTAAAATAACGAACTGTAGTTTTTAATTGATATTTCTAATTGAAATAAAGAAACGTAGACAATTCGAAATTAATCAAAACACTAGGATTAGGGAATGTTTTTTGACCACAAATCATATGAAAGCTAATTACTACTCAATTATTTTATCCCTCAACGGAAGACGCAAAATCCAGAAAGTTTCACTTTTTTGATGTATGTCGGTTAAACGCATCTAGTCGTATTTAATTTTTGGTCAACCAAAAAAAGAAACCAATCGAACATGCTGTCGTGGAAAAAATAAATTCACCGCTGGAGCACACTTTGCGGCCGGTACAAGACGTTTTTTTTTGTAAACCTTGTTTGTGCCCATTGTGCATATTTGCACACAGAAATTCAATTGTGTGAGCTGTGTCCGATGAAAAAAAATTTGCATTTATGCATTTGCTCGAAACCTTTTTTGGCGTTCGATGATTCAAAATCTACATAATTGGTTTAAATCACAAAAAAGACTTGCTATTTTTTTATAAATGTGTCATTAAACCTTCTAAATTAATACAGGGTGAGGTAATATAGATGATAAGCCGTTTTTGGTTCGCGAGTACGCTGAGCGAACATAAGTCACCAAAAAACGGATTAGCATCTATATTACCTCAGCCTGTAATAATCGTTACCCCTCAAAAGTTTTATTAAAAAAAACTTTCACTATTTCGTAATGTTTTGTAACATTCGTTAATGCCGGATTTTGCGAAGTTTAAATTTACAAAATATAACGAAAATTTGCTCTTGGACCAAAATTTGTCCTTTTTCAATTTTTAAACCCATTTTTGCGGTGTGTACTAAATCTGACGCCTGCCAGCAAAAATAAACATGTTTATTTTTTGAAGTAAAAGAAAAAATGATAATGTTAAGATGATAAATACCTTGGAATCCGTGGCCCCAAAATAATCTTTCACCAGAATGGAATGTTTGTACGCTTTGGTTTACGAGGTTTCATTTCCTGACTTCTAATCCCTCCAAAACTATTTTTGGGGGAAACCATACCGTTGTACGTGGGATAACCCAAACATGTGCCAAAAACTGACAAAAACAACGACAATGAACAAAAAAACTTATTTTTTTGTCTTTTTTTTGTACATCGATGTGATGCCGGTATACAATGGTTAGGAAAATAAATTAATTTTATTAGGCCTGGATTCGGTGCCAAAGTCATGTCACTAAATATTGTCGCATATTTTGATGAAAAATAGATGAAATTCGGGCGAAAGGGCTAAACGTATTTGGTTTTTGATTCCGGAATTTTTCGACATAGCCGGATTTTACACCAAATAACCGTCGCTAACCGGATATAACGTGAAGTAATTATTATTCCAAGGAATATTATTAGTTTTGTTGGTTACATGGTGAGGTAATATAGATGCTAAGCCGTTTTTTGGTGATTTATATTCGCTTAGCGCACTCCCGAACCAAAAACGGCTTAGCATTTATATTACCTCACCCTGTTGGTTTCAATTCTTTCACAAAAAATGAAGTTAACAAAAGGTTAACAAGAAGTTATTCCCAGTTACAAAAACATTTTTTTATGAAAAGTGAAGACATCTAGTGACATAACGGAAAATTTCTTCTCAAACATTTCTAGATTTTGTAGTTCTTCATTACGTGACATTTCTTCAAAATCTGAAAATGGGAAATGCTGAACACGCAAATATCATATTTCTAGATTTCATGCAGTTGATTAAACGTAGGCATACTCTTCCGCCTAATTTACTGTACCTTATCTCTGACAACGCATTTTTCAAAATTGGATTTAGGTCTAGGTGAATCGAACCCTGTGAAAAGTCAATTTAGTTTGGAAGGAGGAAGAAAATGTCGAAATACGTTCTAACTTTCTTCCGGTCGAAAACACTTTTCTCTCTAACGGTTTCCGTGTTTGCCAATCTAAATTTTGAAAGACGGGCTTTAGCCAGAACCGGAAGATAATTTTTAGGTAACTATTTTTTCGGAAAAGTCTTAAATTTTATTGAAAAATAAGACTAAAAAACGTTAAACTCGACAAATTGCCCAAGCGAGAAAATTTTCTAGAAATTGGCTTATTTTATTTCAAATACGGTTTTTCAGACAATTGGTGTCAGAAGTTTGCGGTTAGAATCGAGTACGTTTGTTTGCATTAAAATTTCATCGTTTTAATTTGAATCATAAAAATAATCTCGCGTTTAAAATATATCGTCCAGCAGCATAAAATAACATATTTTTTTTGATCCCATATTTTTTAAAATAACGTCTTCGAGTCCAGTGAAGTCCAAATGCTTGCCAAAAACATGCGTTCTGAAAACTGGCGGGACGTGAATCCGTTTTGAGACCCGGTATTAGATCCGCCTCAAGAATTTGTATTTTGATCGGAGGTATTATGAAATTATACACAGTTTTAATTAGCTTTATCGAATTAACCCCACTACGCAGAATATTTTCTGGAGTTGTCTTATAGTTTTAGTTAAACTATGGCCCATAATGCTAAACGCTGGTTAGAAATTTCTTCGTTTCCGGTTTCTGGAAGATCCTTTTTTGCTGACCACTACGGACGTTATCAATGGCAGGTTAAAATGATGGGACATTTGACGTCAATCTTCAAAGCCCAGTCTGACAATTGAGTTTTTTGCCAACTATTTATCCAAATGTCAAAACCCGAATGTCAAGATTGAGTGCCTTACAATAATACGAACTTTTGTTATTGATGGCATATTATCTCAATTTTCCTGAATAAAGAATCCCGTACTAATTGTAGTACCTGTGGGAGTTAAGAAAAATATGGTTCAATGCGTTACGTCTCTTGTTTTCTTTAAAAATAAAATACGGCTTCATAACATGATAGGATTGAAAAAGTACCACATTTCTAGATATTGATCACTTTTCAAGAGTGACATATTATATTTTTTCAATAGTGTGAAATAGACCGTCATTTTTGTCAAAAATTTTTTTATTCGATTTTGACCATTTTCCGGTTTTAACATAAACTTGTCCATTTGGTAGTTTAGTGGCCCAAACGGAAGAAGCAAGAATTATGTTTCTCAGTTGGCACTCGAACAATCCCATTTCGGAAGAGTTATTATTAGCGTTAAAAGAACATGAAAATAGATCCAACGGCGTCAATAATACTGACCGTGACTCCCCCTTAGAAACAAAAAAAAACTAATAATTGAATTTGTCAAACCGGGAAGAACTTTCTTTTCTAGTTTTTCGAATTATCTTGATTCTAGATGCATCTAGATGCTTTTCTGTTATCAATTATTCCATGATGGTATTTTTTTTTGAACTTATTACTGAAAATTTTACCCTGTGTCTAGGCATCAATTGTTTCAATGACTCCATTATGATGTGAAAATTGTTCAGAATTGGCCTGATTCCCAGAAAATGCCATGAATCAAACCCTAGTTAGCAATTTATGAACATTAAAAAGTGGCCGTGGACATTTTCTATGAAATCACTTGGGTTGATCATTAATCAGCCCTTTGATAAATTCTAGAATAAAACATATTTTATGACGTTCAAGAACATTTGTCAAATTCCGTCATTAATTCTGTCAATTGCAAATTAATCGGCGGTTTACATTAGCCGGTCTTATCATAAATTAATAATTTTTTTGTTAAATCACGGCCGCTTTAAATAATATATTATGGTTGACATTTTGGGGGGAGTGGGATTAAGGCCAAGGGTCCCGTGAAACGCATCACGATTAGCTAATTGATCCATTGATGCCACCCATTGTCATCGAACTGAAAAAAAAATCGAAAAAGCGAGAGGTTCCTTATGCGTGACATTTGACATCACTTAGCTGAATAAGCTTCAATTAAACGCTAACTTTGAGTTTGTGTACCAAAAATATAAAAAAATATATTATCACATAATATGAGTCATACAGTATGAGTCATAAAGTATGAGTCTTACAGTATGAGTTGTTCAGTGTGAGTCATACAGTAGGACGTTTGTTTACACTTCCAGCTCCGCTTACTGAGGCTGCTCTGTCCTGTGATAAGTTATAAAAATTTGCTGAAAAATACCAGATGTCGAAATTTTGGTGAAGTACCCGTATTTCTGATAGACCGTAAAAAACTACTATTTCTAAACATTGTTGAATCAAGTGTGGGCAAAATGACGTCGAGCCCTGATAAATGACCAATGTTGTTCTAAAAATCAATTGAACACAGAAATAACCACAAGTTAATGAACTTGAATAAAAAAACCTGTTGTAAGCACGAACTGTCAACGTGCAATTTGAAAAAAAAGTAACCAAATTACGAAATGCCTGTTTTTTCCATATCGATGACTTTGGAATGTAACAAATGCAAATAAATCCGAAACATTACCACACTGAACGTGACCGTGATCGTTAAATTTCGTTTTACGGTGTGGCTTCCAAACTGATGAGTCATTTTTTGTGTAAAAACATGTACTTGTGTAAGTTCATTTCAGCATAATTAAAGTTTGCAATTTAAATAACACTTTTGTTTAAAATTCGACCGGAACCAAAACTTTCGCGAGTTCTTTCAAATTTCGCGAGTTTAGTGAAGATTCGCGAGTTATGCCCAGTTTCGCGAATTCAGTCAACTTTCGCGAATTGAGTTTTTCGTTTCATTTTATTTTAAAAATAGGGAGTTTTTTGTTTTGCTTTTTTTGTGAACTTTTGTCATTTTGTAATCAAAACAGCTCGTCTACTTTTTTGCTGCTTAGATAACGCATTATTCATTTTAGCGTTTCAGGTCGCACTTGTTTTTCGCCAAAGAAAACGAAACTTTATCTCCCGTCTAGAAAGTACGGCAATTAAGAAAGCTTTAACGGTCGTATCCTACTCCGTTTAATCACTGATTCAAGATGATTAGTCAAAGCTATCGTTTAACATAAATTGTTGCACAATCGTCGCGAGTTTTCAGGGAAAACAATTTTCGTTTTCTTTTTTTACTTAAATATTTTTTATCCGTCTTTTGATACAAAATAGAAATTTCTAAATTAAAAAGATTATGTTGATACAACAATTTTCGCGAGTTTTAATAATTCTCGCGAATTTACGACATTTTTGTGAATTTATTTGCGAGACAAATAAATTTTCGCGAGTTTGATCAGAAACTGTAGCATATAGTATATCGCTTAAATATTTTGCTAGTTCGTTCAAATAAGATAGATATCAACCAAATAACCAGGCAAAACTATTTCCTTCGCTGCGGTTTTTTCAAAAAAATTGCATTTGCCAAATGCAACCTCTGAAGGGTTTTTTGTATATCTTAGTTTGATGACGCTGCGTTTAGTCAGACCCTAATGAGATAAATCGTCGAAATTTTTTGGAGGTTTTTAAAGACCGCTATTTATTGTTTATTTCTTTTCGACTTATTGATCAATATTGTTTTTAAAGCTGTTTTGGAAGGTATCTTTATAATGATATTTATCCTTTTTGTATAAATTTTTATTCAATTGTTAAAACAAAATTTAATAATTTTACAAAAAAAACGACAACGAATAGTTCTCCAATTAACTTATTCCAATCCTTACTATTAGAACACATGCATTATAAGTTTATCTCCGTTTTTGCTTGTGTTTAGAAAAATGGGACACAAATTACATGGTAAATCAAAAACAAAAAGTCAAAAACTAATTCAATTTAGTTTTGGAACTCATGTTGTTGTCTGCGAGAAGCCCGTTATTTTTTAAATTACGCAAAAAAGTTCAATAACGGTTTTTGTCGGTTTCCATTTTCACGGTTTGGCTCGCGTCAAAAAACCAAAACTCCAAAAAGCAACATGATTTTAAGTTTAAAGACGGCCGGAAGTGTTCATCCGCTTCGAATCGACTGAAAAATAGCCATTACGTAATTCTTCACTTTCATGCACCCAAACAAAAGACAAGAACAAAAATCAGACATAGGGTGTCCGCGGTTTCGGCTCAAATAAATACCGAAATAAAGTAAACAATTTTCTGGAACAATGTTGAACAAAAATTAAAGATTCTAGATTATTAAGAGTTTTATAAAATTGTATTTCCAAACCGGTTTTCCCATTTCGGTCCTTAGGAGTTAAAGTTAGGAATTTTTCGATTTAATATTTTTTGCTCAGAGAAAATGCTGAATCCGATGCGAAAGTTTTCAGAGTGATCTGAAGACCCCTAATTTTAACCGTGGGGACCCTAATCAGAAATAGAAAAAAATGCTCTGGGTCGGATGCGACAATGAAAGCTTTTTTTGGTATTTTTGGTGTGTAATCGAGAAAGACCCAAACTAACCGTTAAACTTTGGAGTCGGTAAAGCCAATTTGTTCAACGTATTAGGATTTTTGGACCGTGATGAATTTAGGTCGATATGTTGTAATTCGGTACGTATTGAGGTTCTATCAAGCAAACGGGCGACTCAAATTTTAAGTTTTTCAACTCTAAGGGGGACTCGGATAATCCCAGGGGTTAACCTATCGAGTTTTATTATGACTTGCATATAAAGAACCTGAGGAGTTAAAAAACACAAAATTTTCGATTCCAGAAATATAAGTAGAAAATTTCTATCTCTAACTTTCCGAAACCATGGTGGCATTTAACTACCAAACCCACGTTTTTTAGTTACTTCACAAACGCCAATTCTTCTCACATGTGGTTAAGTCAATTACGTGTTAGACCATATTGTGTTTAAGTCATTTTATGATCACATGTGATCATTTATGATCACCAAACCATCATAACGATCATAATCGGATTGCATCGTAAATGTTTTCAAACGAGAACTGTTCAACAAGGCGCACCATTGTATAGTCATCATTTAACATGACAAGTTAATCCGAAGTCTAAACATGCCATAAAAATTAATGTTATCCGTGTTGAATGAAACACTTTTTTTGTTGACAGTATTATTTAACACGAAAACCATTTTTTCGAACAAGTGTCACAAAAATTTCCAACTTACTGGTCAATTTTTCAACTAGAGAGTTTAACTAACACTTTTTTTTATAAATTTGCATTTTTTGTACCGTTGTTCGTAGAGTAAACCAAATTGTAGAAAAAGTCTGAAGTTAGAAATAAATTTTAGAAAGATTATTAATTTTAACTATTGGAGACCTCAGTAATTTCTAGCGGTTCTGATCAATCCCGCTGGCCGTTTTCTACAATTTGGTTTTTAGAACATTATTTTGGAAACGCCGTTTATGTACGACGGTCAACGTATCAAACTTTTATGTAATTAAAAAAATCATGAATTTAAAAACTGAATGAAAAAACTATTGCTGGTTATCTAATACAATCCCTAACTCAAAATCGTAACGATTTGTCGTTCGAAAAATCGTAACGATTTGTGGTTCGAAAAATTGAAACGATTTGTGGTTCGAAAAATCGTAACGATTTGAGTGATTAAAATATCAAAACTTTCACAATCGGTTTTAAAAACAATGCATCTTGTGCTTGAGCTAAGACTGACGGGGTTTTGAGTAATATTTTATTGTTTTTTCATTATTTGTGCAGATTTTTGTAGTTTTTTTTTCACTTTCGTGGTAGTTTTTGAATAAACCTTTTTGAATAAATTTCACTGAGTAACATCGACTTTGCTGTGACTACACCCATATAATTGCACGAAATGTGCACGTCATTCTGGCCAAGTTTATATGAATAAAATCGAGCAAAGTCGATGTCTAGGTCAAGTTTTGAGATAATTATTCGCCAACGGAATTTTTAGAGGTCATTTTCAAGAGGTTCACTTTTTAAAAATCAATTTGAACGAGGTGTGGACCGGGAAAATATGTGCAAAAAATGACGCTTTTCGGAAAAATGCATTTCTTACAAAAATGAAAGTGTGGGATTTTCATTTGTTGCAATACCAGCGGTTTTTAGTAAATGTTATCATGATTTTTTTTAACGTTCGAATAACATGAATGCCTAATGTGGGAAAAATGTTTCATTTTCACTGATTTTTGCCTGAAAACTTGAGTTATCTATGAAAGTGTTGCGAAAGAGATTTTCGAGGCATTTATTTACTTTTTACTAAAAGTGCATTTAGTGGCTAAGTTCATTTTATTTATGACAAACGAAATATATCCAAAATACTCACAAAAATCTGCCCCTTTTTAGTTTTAACTCCCAGGGATCCCGAGCGGACTTGCTCAAATAGTTTTGAACGATTTAGAGCGCTTTGCTCATTTTCCCCCTGGGAGTTAATATTGTTTCCCGTTATATTTTTGGAATGACGAATTTTTTATTGATATTTTAAAACAAAATTATATCTAAATTATAATTATTACTCTCCGGAGAGTTTAAGTAAAATAATATTGAACCGTTCTTAATTTCAACCTACGCGTCTGTTAAGAATGGTTGTCAATCGGATATATAAAAATCTTTGCCTAGTAGCCAAAAAACGATTTTCGAGCGAAAATTGAACGTTTTATCTGCCAAAAAATTGGCAGTTATGTGGCGTTGCATGAAACTGAAATTGGCTCAGAAGTAAACACATCAAGACTAAGAAATAACTGTTGGTTTTTATTTTCAAAAACGTGGACAAAAGTAATGTTAACTTTACAATCGAACCACAAAAGAGATTCTAACTCTCAAACATACTTTTCAGCTGGCGTTCATTTTTTTTCGGTTTTTGGTTTTCGTTCAAAAATATATTTCAATCAAAGAATTTTGCAGCAGAAAAAAAAATAGATTAGTGTCTCCAAAATAGTGTCCATGTGCCGCGTGTTCTTAAACTTATGAATTATTGATAAATATTTTTTCTACAAAAAGGTGGACCTAAACTTGAACCACACGAGAGCTGACAGCTAAAGATTTATCAAACGATATTTGCGCGATTTTTGCCGAAACTTACATTTTTCTTCGTGGGAGCACATTTTGTACCGCCGCCAAAGCGTATACTTTTTTCTGAACATATTTTCAACCAAAAAAAATTATCATATTAGCAAAAAAAATGTTAACTTCTGCTAAAGTGATTTCACTTTTCGGTACCGTGTCCTGTTGGCCTCATCACGTTTATTTGTTTATAAATCGCTATTCTAGAAAATTTTAACTTGTATTGCAAAATAAATTTGGTGCACATAAGTCAAAATGTGACTTATTATATGTCAATGCTCAAAAGTTACCCTTTTATATTCTAGAAAATTAATATATGTGAGAAAATGCGCCGTATCATAATCTAGAATAAAAAAAACAGCAACTTTTTGGCATTGACATATAATAAACTTATCTAAAAATGCCAATCAAACAAAATTTGGTAATACCCACACTTATTCGTATTTTCTCTCGTGGTGCTATTTTCACTTTTTTCACGCTTTCAAATTAAAAATTCGTATACTTTGGCACATTCTTTTTCCGTTCATAATTCTCGCTTGGCACTAATTGGTTTGGTTATAAAATATGAAATCGAGTTTATTTAAGAATAAAACTGTCGAGGGGGCGAAAATAACGAAGAGCGGGTACTGTAAATTTTATCCAATTATTTTAAATCTCCCACACGTTTGACGTGTGTTCAAGTCAATCATGATTATTCGTGCAACGTTTTTCTTTTTTTCTAGTTTTCATTTTCGTTCGCTGGCCGCAACCCTCAAAAATGCCAAAATTTTCACGTTGGTCAACGCCACGCATATGAAAGATTTGTAATGAAAGTGGGCCCCACTTTTGAAAGTGGCCAAATGTTTTATGCGACACTTTTTATGCGGTTTCAGCGGAAAATAGTTTTCCAGTCGCGTTGTAAATTTAGTTTTTGGTTTCAACACCTGGTTGGAAATTACCAGCAGTGATCTTGAAATAATGTGGTCTAAACTTGAGCCCATTTCTGAAGGGGTTTTTCGTCCAAACTTCTAATTTAAAATGGAGATGCAAAAATGTGCAAAAAAATTCGTATAATGAAAAGGAAGATAGCCGGTTATATCATAATTCTAGAGAAAAACCTCAAAAAAATTTACTCTAAATTGTGATAGGTTATCTGGAAAAAAACCGCCCAATGCAATCAGCTAATAAGCTAATTATGAAAACAGTGTCCAAAATGAGAGTATGGTGACAACTTTTAAAATCACCACGTAAATGCATAAATATAAAAAAAAATGTCCCGAGACGAGTTCGGTAACTATAAAATTTCCAAAAAAATACTTTTTGAAAACGTGAGCATTTTTTACATTTTAGAAGTCGGAACGCTAAATATAAAACATGAATTTTAAATTTTAAAAAACAGAAAAAAAATATACATTTTTCCAATATCGAACAGTTGCTACGATCGTGTAAAAAAGTTATACGTTTTTTTTAATCGTACATCGTCGACACTTTTTTGATTATAATTAATTCTATTAGGAATGCAATTGAATTAGTATTATACGTTGTCTGAAACAGGCGCGGCTTTGTTGGGAGAACAACCAAATCGAATAAAAATAGAAAAAAAACGCACCTTTTTGTAACGGCGATTTCAAGGAAATGGATTCTAGAAAACGTTGCTGCTTGTCTAAAATATAAACCGGTTCATGTTCCCCAAAATGTTTCACGTTGTCTTTACTGGTTACACAATTATGAACACTGAGATAATGAGATTTTGAATACTCCAACGCTTACATATTGAGAACACGGCACTCAAGGGACTGGGAACTGTAATTTATTAAAATTTCCTTTAACCGTCGCCGTCATATTTGTGATGTCACGCCAAATTGCGGGCCATTATGAATAAGATATATTTGGCTCGTTAACTGAGAAAGGTCCGAGAAAAGAACGGATCAAGACGGATTGACGGAATGAGGCTCCTTTTTCGGTGTAAATCCTACTAGTCATATCTGGGATGTATTGTGGCGCGTTTGGGTCGGAGCCCAGTTTTGTGGCTTAATTCAAGCTGGACACACGTCCTTCGTATACGGTCGATAAATGCGTCTGGTTTTTGGATTTTGGTTCGGTTAATCACTTTGACTTTTTTTTGCTAATTTCTTAATGAAACATAATAATTAAAAGCAGAGAGGGCAAAATATGTTTTATCTCGGCAAACTAAGCTACTTTATGTTATTGCGGATTATAATTACACGTTTATGGTCCAAAGTATGCAAGGAAATGTATTGATAACCACGAATTCACTTGCGACAGCTGTGAAATATATTTGATAAATCATATGCAGCTAGAATTAAAAAAAAAATAACAGCGTCTTGCTCTTTAACAAGTTTCTAGAATACTTCTCTCATATTTTCAAACCTTTTCATAAATTTTCATACATTTTCATACATTTTCATACATTTTCATACATTTTCATACATTTTCATACATTTTCATACATTTTCACATATGTTTCACAATTTTTCCAACATTAAAAAAAAATTTCTCACTATTTTTCAAATATTTCAACTCCAATTTGTTATTTATGAATCAGTACTTTTTTTACGAATTCAGTCTTAGTGTTGCAATTCAAAAATTCTCGTCAACGTCGTGCATTATATTTCCTGGCATACGTTTATGCTAACTTTTAATTATTTGTATTTTGATCATGCCCAAAACTAAAAAAAGTTGGACCGTCTTGTCCCGTGAGAATCACAAAGGGCTTATTTGTCAGACAATGTCCTGAAACTGACCCCCAGACGCGTGTCTGGCCATACTGGGCTCAATTCAAAAACGCCAGAATTTAACTCCCTCCCTCGCCATCTGATTTCACAACAAACGTTTCCGCGTAATTTTCCGTTTTAATTCAGCTTTTTATTTTTGTCCAACAGAAGTGATAAAACGATAAACACAACGCAAATTAAAAAAGGAGGGGGCCAGTAGGCAATTGCCCCTTTTTTATTATTCTGTTTCGATTGGCAACAAATTAAGCCAGTAAAAAATGTGACTTAGGATAAACGGTACGAAAAAAAAAGTCAAAATTGAAATGCTCCAACTCGCGAGACAACGCGATCAGTGTTTCATAATAATAATCGGGCCGACCACCGTTTGCAACATTTGATTTATTAGAACTTTCCGGGGAACATAACTGCTACGAAAGCTAAGCTTAATCCGCCGAGACCTGGATCATAAAATTTGACGAAAGAAAAAGAGAAGTTATACAACTTGCAATATTTGGACGTAGCACTCATTTAAATAATTCTGATTATTTTTGTACATGGAAGAACTTTTTCGGTCAAACTGTGACATAAACTTTTGACGAAACATTTTGGCGAATTTTTATTTTTACTTTTTGCCGAATAATGAACATTTAGCGAGACATGAAAATTCTAATTTGTTGCAAAAAATGATATAAAGTGTGTTGAACCTCAGATTGAGGAGCCTCAGACAATTTTCATATAATAAGGAGGGCCTGTAACTGAATTACAAGCAACGCCTATTGGCTCATGATTTTTTCGTCAGGCGCCGTGGCTAGCGTCTTTTAGCCACGCAAATGACTCACCGTGTTGGTTGTAATATTTGAGAAGCTATTTTTGCATAAACTCGACAGTTAGAGCTCTAACACACGGTAGTTTTCATTTACAAAAAAAAAACAATTAATTTTAACTTTCTTCTTACAAATTTTGGTCTAACGTAATTTTTTGTTTATCTTATTACAATTTTCGACGGGTTTTTAGCTTATCGAGAATTATAAATGAAATTTGTTCTTCGTCCGGGATTCGTGTCGTCTGTCAAATTGCGTTTCCGTACCGTGTGATCGATTTGAAAATTGCGCGTCTCTGACAATACACTTTTTTTTTCGAATACGTTTTATTCGGTTATCACGCACATGTTCTAAAAATAACACGCCGCAAACAGGAGTAATAATTCAATTTAATTATTGAACAAAAAAAGAAATGAGCCTACGTGTTTCATTTGAATGAAATAAACTTCAGAATTATTTGTATAAAGTCAACCCGTAAAAAAAACAAAAAGGTTTCATGTAAAAAACTGAATTCAATATGGCTGCAAGCAATTGATTTTTATCTTACAGCCAAACAACCCACGCTATTTCCAAACGCGTAGGCAACATTGCGTGGGCGTATCTTATCTGCCTATAAACCAAGTGACTTTTACAATACGAGAAAAAAGTGTTACGATATGGGTAAACTGTAACCCTATTTGTATTACTTTGTTTGCTTTATTTTTTGGCGAAATTTTAATTCTGAAATTTCAGAATTATTTTTTCTTAATGTTACTTGGAAACTTAAAGCTTGATCGCATGGATAAAAATAACTTGAGATCTCATCATCATCTTGAGATTTTAAGAAAATATTTTATTAGTTTTAAAAAACATATTAAAAAACGTTATCATATTTGCAAGATAGTGTGTTTCTAAAGTTTATTTTGGATCTTGAAAGTCGACTTCCCAACGAAACTTTTCCCGTTCCAAGATTTTTTCTGCTTCTCGTCGGAAATTATTTGTAAAAATACGTTTTTGACTTTGTTCTAGCCCTCGTTCTAAAACCATTTCGTTTCCACTGGCCCAAACCAAAAAAAAATCGTCAGCAAAAAAAAAATGTTTTATTTTACAATTGGTACTGTCAATCTGGCGAGGTAAAATTGAAAATCCGATTTCAAAGTGGATTAACCCTTGGGTACCACATTATGTGCCAATTTCCGATTTGAAACATATTGAATACCAGACTAAAACTCCAAAAAATAAACCAACATACTCAGACTTTTGTTTTTGGAGTTTGAACTTGAAAAAGCTGGAGTTCAAAATCCGATCAGCAAAAAAGTGGATTAACCCGCAGTGGGCGCCGGCTCATCATGCCAAGTCACTTATAATTTCATTTTCTGGTTGAACCATGTGATTATGCGGAAATATTAAATGACCTAGATGGAAGAAAACCACACCTTACACATTATAAAACCAAATCAGTTTTTACTTTTTTTTTTTGCTTCTCGTAAGCAAAAACAAAAACTGGAATATTGCCGACAGGTTCACTTGAAATGGAAACTTAATTTCTCCAGTCATCCATACGTTAACATAATGAGTTCTCTAGCTTGTCAATTTTTAATGGAATTTTTTTATAAATTTCAGTCGAATACATCCCGTAATAACTGACAAAAATTGATTAAAACTGACAACAAAAAGTCATAAATAGTCATAAAAGTGAAAATATCTTATTTATTCGTCTTAATTTCTAGAATAAAAATTTGGCAAATTTTCATGTTTGACACACGATATCATTTTTTAGATATTCTCAATTTTTTCTGCGCCGCTCGAATCAAACACATTTCAAATAAACATAAAACATTAACAATTTGAATTTTTCTAAATGTTAAACAAAACACCTTAATTTGTTCGACAAAGTTAAAAAACATTTTGTTAAACACTATCCAGCAAAGTAAAACATGATACAATTCAACGTCCTAGTAAGTTACCAGAAAAAAAATCTCCCCAATATTTATTTTTGTATGACTTTTAGAGTTCTAACTTTCAACCTGACCATGGCCGTTTTTGAGACGGATTATAAAACAAACATTGCTCATTAGCTTACAAATATAACAATTAAGCCCGTACGTTAACAGAAAATAGTTGAAAACAAACTTTTCGCCAAGATAAAATAAACACGCAAATTTTATTCTTGTATACTCCGTGGAACACACGTGAATATTCATGAACTTGTCGTCCAACTCATATAATGGACATTTTTGTGTAATGAGACGGTTAGGAGTTGAACATATTAATATTTTACTAATGAACCAAAAATGTGTGAGTTTTACGCAAAGGCGTTCTAAAGAACATGAAACTTTTCAAGTTCAGAATTGTTTCAATTTAGACCGCACATTTTGTATTTTTTGAAGATATATTAAATTTTTATACGGTGGTGAAAAGTTTTTATACGGTTATAGAAAAAACATTTTTTAACAAAAAGGTTCAGTTTTTTTAGTATGATTTTAAACTTTTTAAAGTTCAAGAAATAAAAATGGCAATGATTCGATACCTAAGTATTAGTGCCTCAGTCAGAATTGCCACTTTTAGTGAACCGGCACAATTGTTGTGCTTTGTCGTGACTTTTGTCGTCACTAATTATTTATTTGATTGAGTTTGAAATCCACTTGGAAAACTGTTTATTTTTGTCATAAATACGTTTTCCGCTGAAAAATTATCATAGAGTATGTCATTTATTTACAGTATGTATAGAAAAAAATCTTAAAATTGTATTTTTTTCTTCAAGTGAACTTCCGCTCAAACAAGACCGTTTCGCTTTTTAGTAAATAATTTTCCCATCGGAAAAATTATCCTTGAATTCTAATGAATTCTAGAAACAAATTTTGGGATCATTGTCAAAAAATCGTCACAAATATACGGGTACCCGCCGGTATTTAATAGAATGTCGTGTATGCTCATATGTGAACACTGCATCTTTTCTATTTATTTGTGATCAGAAAAACGCCAAAGTCGTTTACTAAATATCAGCTGAGCCCAGCTTGACGTGAGTGTTTTTGGCCGCGACCAAATGGTATATAATTCAACATTTTTTTTTAATATGCGGTCGAAATTAAGTACGAGCGGCAAATACAGAAGGTGACATATTGTTCATACGTACGTCTTGTGGCTTTTTTCGGGCATAAAAATGACGTACGCACCTGTATAAATTAATTTCGTGTTTTTTTTTTTCAAAATTGAAAGCGCCCTGGGTTTTTTTTTGATACGATTTGGATAGTCCACGAACTTCGTAAAATGGTATTTGTTTAAATTAAAATACAGTGTGGTGACTTTTGACATTAGTCTTATTTTATTATCCACAATTGTTTTTCATCAAACTCGATAAAATACGTTGATCCAATTATCTAGACACCAGCTTTGGCAAAAGACGGCTTAAAAGAATTAGGAATTGTTATTTACAACAATAAAAGTCAGAAAAATGTTCGCGGTCAGAATTTCGGGGGTTAACCGCTGATTAGCGGTTAATTGATGTCTTTAACACGATAATGATTGAATAGTTACTAGAGTAGGAGGAATATTTTTATACCTTAAAGTTGTTTTATGTTGAAATTTATGTTTTATTGTGTGAATACTCTACAAAGAGTCACGTGTATTTTGCCCGCAGTCTTTACCTCGGAAGCAAACCAATCACAATCCAGCAACAAGATAGGGAGCTCCAAAAATAACTATCATTTTTCCTAATTCAGATTATTCAATTTTTTATCAATAAAAAATTCGAAGTTTGGGCGTNAATTTCGCAAAAAATATTAATATTAAACAAAAGTCCAAAATAGTCAATCTATAGTTGTGAATGTTTTTTGATAATAATGAACATGTTTTATAAATAATGTTCAACATTGAACATCACTTTCAAAATAATTGACGTTTTTTCCGGAAAATTGTTTTGAAAGAAGTTTTGAAAGAATCATGTTTTGATATTATAATTCTCAAATTTGATTTTAAAAACAGACGAATTTTTAAAATCAATTTCAAGTTTTAACAAATTTTAACAAATTACTTAAAATGAGTTTTAACAGCTTAATTTGCCTTATCTGCTATATGCTGCAATATTTTTGCTCCCAAAGTTTAGTTTTTTTTTCTGTTTAGAACGGTTGGAATAGTTTAGAACTTATGTTCTTGGAATATTAAGGAAGATTTGTTTTTGATTGGTATAATTTAACAATTATAAAGGCGGTTTGGATGACTTTTGGACCGCTTGGACAAAGTGGTAAAATATTTTAGAAATGTAAAAAAATTACAGGTTGCATGAAAAAAGGTCAGAAGCGCCTGAATAAATATCGAATAAGGCTAGAGCAAGAAGATACCGCTCAAACTAAAAATTGTTATTATTAAAAATGTTTTATTTGACTAAATTTCAATGGTTTGGCTAAAATTTTTGAAAATTACACACTTAAAAGTGCGGTATGTTCAGTATCGGAAACCAGTTAGTATACAGGGTGGTCGCAAAATAAGGGCCGTTATTCTTAAAAAAATAAGTGAGTTTGTCAGAACACCAAAACGTCTCTTACAGCCCTTAATCAGTTATATTAACACCGGTTACCTTAACACTTTTTGGGCCAAAACGTATTGCAATTTTCAATTATATTACCAAACACCCTATCTAAATATATGAACAAAAATCCGTTATCTGAACACAAATCAGTTATCTGAACACTTTTTCGTTGTTAAGATAACTGGTTAGGTGGTGTATTTGGCCTCTTGTAATTTTTGATTTTATTTGGATCTATTTAGATACATTCATTTTTAACTGAGCACATTAATTTCACGTTTTTTTGTTCGTTCTTATCATCCACGACGCCATGTTCTGTTAAAGATGTGTTTATTTCTTAACTTTCGAGTAAAAAGAAAAAGCAAGAAATCGGTGACAATAAGTTTATTATTTTCTACCCGCAGCGGTTCTTTCTCAAGCAGAGGGACTGTTTAGATATAAACTAATTGCTAAGATCATCACAAAAAACGTGCAACCGACATCATCGCGGCTTCTGTTTAGACCCAAGTGGTCAGTTCCAAGAAATTTCTAATTTCATCAATTCATTCTCGATAATCTTTAAGTTTGATATTTTTATTTCAAAAAACTTTATTTCTCAGTTTATTGTTTCAAATTTTCTGAAAATTTTTAATTTTTTTATTTATTTTTTTGCAAACAAATATTGAGTTAAAATTGACTTTTACTTTATAGAAGTATTTTTTTACTGTTAGGATAGTGTCAAAATCGAAATTTTTTAAAATTTTTTCTCTAGAATTTCTTTTTTTTNTTTCTAGATTTTTTCTAGATTTTTTCTAGATTTTTTCTAGATTTTTTCTAGATTTTTTCTAGATTTTTTCTAGATTTTTTCTAGATTTTTTCTAGATTTTTTCTAGATTTTTTCTAGATTTTTTCTAGATTTTTTCTAGATTTTTTCTAGATTTTTTCTAGATTTTTTCTAGATTTTTTCTAGATTTTTTCTAGATTTTTTCTAGATTTTTTCTAGATTTTTTCTAGATTTTTTCTAGATTTTTTCTAGATTTTTTCTAGATTTTTTCTAGATTTTTTCTAGATTTTTTCTAGATTTTTTCTAGATTTTTTCTAGATTTTTTCTAGATTTTTCTAGATTTTTCTAGATTTTTTCTGTAATTTCTAAAAAAGATTTTTATCAAATTATTAGGATCACCAAATACATTTAGACCCCATTCAATTGCATAAGTCATCAAAAAATTGTATCAAAATCTTTATTTAGATGAAGTTGGTCACTTCCCAGAATCATGCAACTTGATGTTTATTATTTGTTAGTCTTAAAGAACTTGGCGAAAGTCTCTAAAAAATTTTGGACTTGTGTCAATCATAATAATGAGATGTGGGGCAAATATTTTGATCAAGATTCTTAACCGCTTCACGTTTGCTTCACCCAGTTGGGCATTCCCAGAAGGAACAAAAAAAAAGGGGGAGATTTTTTTTTATTTTCTGGTGGGTTTTTGGTTTGGCAGAAAAAACATCTGTTATACATGCAACCGGTTGATCTCAAATAAGAAATTGTCTATTTTTCACGTTTCCTAAACAATTCAGACGCGGTGGAAAGAAGTTAGACTTTAAATTTTGCTTACCGCGCATTTTCATGTGACATTAATGACCTAATTGGTCCACTAATTCAAATTTGACTTCGATTTTTTAGTTAATTTTTATTTCCGTTCTTATACGTCAAAGCCCAAAAGTAGCCTTTTTATTCTAGAAAATTAATAGAACGCATAAAATGCGCCGTGCTATTTTCTAGAATAAAAAAACGGCAACTTTTTGGCTGTTACATACAATATTGTAAATAATAACTCGGCGATAATTTCGAAAATTATCCTTTATTCTCGTTACTTTTAAGAAAGATTTGAACTGTGCCGCACAGTATGCATGACTGTACGATTAATAATCGTTTTCGGAAAAAGGAATTTGAAAAATCTTGAGAAAAAGGCGACATATTTTAAATGTTTTGAGGTGCGTAATTGTGGTTTTCGCGTTTTTGATTATTGACTCACGAATAGAAGGGATAAGTTTTTCAATTGGGCAACGTTTCTAAAGACTGATACTGCTCGCGTGGTGTCAAAAATCCGCTGACTTTGGCGAAACTCGAGGTCATGATTTTTCGACAAAATCAGCAACCTTCACTTAACCCCGCTATGCCAAAGGGACATCGCAAGTTTTTTAAGCCGCCGATCAACGTTGCTAACCGTTATTTGACACAATTGAACACTGAATGTATCATTTTAAACATTCCATAGCTCTTGAAAGTTAACGTTTTGTTCATTTTAAACAAATTATTAAACAGTTGGGCAAAAAATATTTGAAAATATTGCATTCTCGATGCGTAAATATATCACATATTTTGAATATTTTTTAAGTATATATTTATATAAGGTTGAACATGGCGTTATGCAAAATTTCTTTTTACTAAAACGTTTTTTCAATTATTATATGTCAAAGCCCAAAAGTTGCGTTTTTCCTAGAAAATTAATAGAACCAATTTAATGTAGAGTTTTATGATTTTTTGGAGTGCTAAAATCACAAAACGTTCAAAAAATTTTAATATTCTGAAATTTGTGCACGGTTTGAGAAAATTTGTGCAGACTTGAAGAAGTTTCGGATAATTGCGAGAAAGTCTTGGTGGCAATAATTGGGCGCCAAACACGTTCAATTAGTCAATGCATCATAGAACGGTTTTCACGAATGATCGTCAATTAGACAGTAATTTAAGATCTTCGCCATTTTCACACATTATTTCTTGAAGCTGAGAAAATGCATTGTTTGGGTGTTTCACGAGAAAAAAAATTTTGAAAAAAGTTAAACGTGGACACTTGGCATGGCTGGCGTTCGTCTCCTAATACAACACATTATTTATGGAATTTTGAAATTTGAAAACATGCTTCGAGTTCTAGAAACTTTTATAGATATACTGTATGTCAAATCCCAAAAGTTGCTCTAGTAATTCTCGAACATTACCGGGGAAATGCGCCGTATTATTCTTTAGAATAAAAAACGACAACTTTTGGGCTTTGACAGATCAAAAATTTAATAATTTTGGTATGTTCAATTAATTTAAGTTTAACTCACAGAGGGAAGTGCGTGTAAATAGTAACTTGGCTTTACCAGTTTTTTTGAATTATTGCGAATTATTGTGAATTTTTTGAGTGCGTGTTTATTTACACGCATTTCCCCCTACGGGTTCCCAAGAACTCCTTCTCCCTGAGAGTTAAGAAATGGAAAAAATGTAATTGATTATTTTTAATATTTTTGATCCAATAAGTTATTCTTCGAACTTCTTTATTTCATTCTTGTTTATTACCCCCTTCTAAACGACGACGCCGACCGATACTAAACTCGTACTTAACTGTTGAACGCGCAAAAAAGTATATTTGACAAAAAATAAACATAATTTTTCTCAACTGAAACATAATATTATTGAATATATCAAGCGGTCAAGAAATAAAAAGAGTTAAGCGTCCAAATACGGCTGAACGATTTTGGTAATAAATTCAGTCTCGGTACATTTCTGAAACTAAAATTGATATTTTCCACCTCAAAACGAACTTTGCGAAAATAAACGCGAAATTCAATCAGTACGAAATTAGAACATCCATTTTTAGGAATGCGGACGTTTATGGAACACACGTTACCGTTAAAATCATTTTATGATTCTCATATAAACTAAAAAACGTATGAATTTGCAGTTTTATTTCGATATCTGAAAAACTAACCCTTAACTGACGCATTCAGTTTTCAAAAAAAGTCAAATTTAACCTTTAAATGCTTGTTGAAAATTCGCGCAACTCTAGTTTGCCCAACTTCAAAGATTTTGCGCCGTTCTTATTGTTGAATGACAGCGAAAATAAACACATAGTGATCAATCTTAGAAAATAAACATAAAAACATGGTGCATTGAGTCAGAAAAAAGCCTCAAAATAACACTTAGTATGAGTATAATTTTTCCTTCAATATTTAGTCATGGCATTCTATTTTTGCCTAGAAAATTAGAAAAAAATTATTATTGCAGATTCAAGTTTTTACTCTCATTAGGGTCAGACTTGTTAATTATGTAAACAGAGTACACTTCATTTCATAGAATCATTCGAAATCAACTTTCCACTCATTTTTACACGAATTACCTAAAGTTACGCTTGTTTTATAAATTACGTTTTTGCTCACTTTAGGTGATATTATTTTGTTTTGAAGACGACTTAATTTTGGAGAACCGAAAATTTTGTGCAAATGTTGAAGTTTCACAAAATTGGTTTCATTATTTTTTTTCCATCATATTTTGTCATTTACAATCTAAAACACAAAAAAATCTTGAAAGTGAAGCGATTTGATAAATTAATAACGTTACTCATAATAACAACATAAAATCGACTAAGGCTGAATTTGGGTCGCAATTGGCGAAATAAAAAAAAGAGGCGGCC
Organism: Oikopleura albicans; assembly: GCA_004367875.1. Lineage (NCBI taxonomy): Eukaryota > Metazoa > Chordata > Appendicularia > Copelata > Oikopleuridae > Oikopleura > Oikopleura albicans. Next base: position 3,220,041 of record SCLG01000001.1, read on the forward strand.
ATGGAAGAGGTCATCTCATTTTACATTGGCGTGATTGGTTAGAGGTGAACCAAATTACATGTTCGCGTACTGAAAAATACGTCTACCTTTTCCAAGGCCGCCTCTTTATTTTATTACGCCGATTGCGACCCAAATTCAGCGTTAATCGATGTTATAAATTTTTAGAAAAGACAATTATGAATTTGATTTTTTTTAGACAATGGTACGAATAACAATTATCAGCAATTAAGATGGATTTTAGTTTTTTTATTGAAACAAAAGCCATTTTGTTAATAGCTTTGACCACGACTTTTGATTTATTGGATGAGCCGAACGTGCAAACAGTAAATTGAAATAATATTGTATTTGTTGCCAGTGGGCTATTTTTTTGCTTAATCTGGAGCTTTCGAGTTAAACGGGGATTTAAATTTCGTCAACTGTATTACAAAAACATTGCGTTAAACTTACTAAAAATGGTAATATCATAATCTTATCTTTAGTAGTTAGTATGAAACTTCTTTTCGAATATATTATCAATAAATTTCCTAACTTTTTCCTCGAATTGTGAAATTTTTAGATACAACTTTTGTTTTTTTCGTATGATGTCAATATTACACCGTCAGAAATGTAGATGTATAAGATTTCATCAAAAGCGATATAGTTTCGAGGCTCCCGGTGAACGACAGTTAACAAGTGCCGATTGAGCAAAACACATTTAACCCGTATTGAAACTATATATACGACGGATTTTCTAATACAAATAATGATAAAAAAACGCACAAAATCTAAATTGTATCTATAGTCTAATAGTCAATTAGAATGCAAAATAAATTGGCAACAACAAATACACTATAATTCGAATAATCCAATTAAAACATCCTAAACGGGTTTGAAACTAGAAAATCAACATAGGCTTAAGAATCGCCCACTTGGCTAATTCCGGCTTGAAAATGAGAAATATTTTGATATTCAAGATTGATACAAAACGTAATCTGCCACAGTTATAACAGAATAATGTCAAAAAATGTGTCGGTGTCGAGTCTAGTGGGAAATAGTTTTGAGATCGTAATTTATTGATTACTAAATAATCACCAGTTTTAATTCGTCAGTTTTGATTCGCCAGTTTTGATTCGATAGTTTTGATTCGCCAGTTTTGAGTTGCCAGTTTTTTATTCGCTCGCTTTTATTCGACAGTTTTTATCGCCAATTTGGATTCGCCAGTTTGTATTTGCTAGTTTTGATTCGTCAGTTTTGATTCGCCAGTTAGGCTAACTTTAGCAACTTTTAACAGCAATGCAAAACTTATTTTCATAACAATTATTTTCGGACTTAGTCAGTCATTCCTCACAAAAAATACGACCTTGACCAATTTTATAATTATTTTGATAATAATTTGGATATTTTAAAAATCGCATGGCAAAAATCGACAAACATAATGGCCTGTCAACGGTAGAGTTTCTTTTTTCTCGCGACTCTGTTTTTTTTGTTTTTTTCTCGTCATTTTATCCCATAATTTCGGACGTGTAGTAGGAATAACATAACAGAATACCAAGGAATTGGGCAACGTATATTATTAGAGACGGCAAAATGGGATACCTTCGTATTTTATTCCGGGCAAGTTCTAACGCATTAAAAACATGAATACCGCTTTCTAACATCCGTTATTTGTATAGTTGTAAAAACTTGGGTTATAAATAAATGTCTTAAAATACATACCACAGTCCCAAAAGTGACGTCCGCCTTATGAGTTTTTTTTTTGGTTTGAGAACTTAAATTCGTCATTTAGGGGACCTGGATGGTATGAAAATCTTCGAGTAAAATTTTAATTTGTTTCGCTCAATTTTCTCTTTCAGATCATGCAAAAAATATCGAATTTTATATTGATTTTTCACCCCCATACATGCATCGTTTTTTCGATTAAAAATATGCGGTATTGAATCAAACTTTGAAATGCGGGTTAAATTGAGAAAAATTAGCGAATTCAAAATTACTGTGTGTTTTTGTGTTTTGACATTCTGTGGAAATTGGCCGCTGACTTTGGACACAAATATGCCCAAATTAAATCATAACTTTAATGAAAGAATAAAACCAAATAAACCCGGAACACAAAAATTAACCCGCAGTCGATACTACAGAAAATAAAAATAATGAAACCAATTCCGTTTTGATGTTAGCATGGTGTGTCGTAAACATAAAAGTTGAGGCAAAAAACATTATACTATAATTTTCGTTGCCCGGTTAACC